>LPNX010239789.1:120855-151128 GCA_001517045.1 Pseudotsuga menziesii | reverse complement strand
CTCTACATGGGTCCAGTTTTCACCGTGCAGCTGTTTATATTTCTGATTCAGTTGAGTGCATTGTTCTTCTTCCAAAGTGGAAGATTCCTCCAGACATATTTATTTAGTTTGGATTCAGAGGTTCACATGCATAGTCTCAGGATGCTGCTGCATAGAAGAACAAATTCTTGATCTACTGCTTAGTTGAGGGGGGGTATTTTTCCCATGAGGTTTTCCCCATTTCCTTGGTTATATTAAGCAGATACTTTATTGTACAGGGTGACCTATGGCCTTTGTTTCCAGGGGCCTAGAATTTTATGCATCTATGTTTTCTAACTCTTCCTGAGTATAGCTTAAGGGGGGGTGTTGGAGACATCTACCATCATACACACTCTTTCGGTCAAATTGGCCTAGTTAAACCACTATCCTAAGTTTAATTAACATCAGTGGAGCATTAATTTCCATCATCCTAGTCACACCCATGCCTACCTACAGTCAAGGAGGCTAACTTATCCTTCTCCTATAGTCAAGGAGGCTAACTGGAGCACTCCAGGGGTGATCTGTGTGACATTAATGCACCTAATTGCTAACTGGTGGTTACTTTCAGTTCAACCATTCAGTTTGAGTCAGTTAAGGTGCCTCCATTCATTAAATATATTATTTAATGATTATTTATTATTATTTAATGAACTGGAGTCAACAAGGCGCCTCCACCAACTTCTGGAGTCAACAAGGTGCCTCATCAGGGTTCATTGGAGTCATGCAGGACTAGCACTTGATGGTTGGATTGCTATGACATGTGTTTGATCTCCTTCAGTTGAGATTCAGTCATTTATTGCACTCCGACTTCAGTTAGGGTTTGGTGAGTCAATTAGGGTTTTTGTCAAGTGGTTAACTGAGTGAGATTGCATGCCAAAGAGTCAGTTAAGCTAGACTCACTCATTGAATTTGAATTGTCCCTTAGGTATTCGAATTCTTCATGGAGTTAAGCCATTGCTCTGCATGGATATTGTAACCCATTATTGTTTATAAAATATACAGAGAGGAAACCTATTTTGATTCTAGTTATTTCCAATTCATGAGTATTTGTTAATTATTCTTGATGATTTTGATTCCTAGTTCCTATATCATGTGCAAGAATTAATACCTTTCCTGGGATAGGTTGTGACCAACCATAGTCTTTCGCACAGGTCACAACTTTCGCAGCACGTACCATGTTAATGCAACCACGACCACTGCCCTCTGGGGGATCTTGATCACCACCAGACTGATCATGGGTCCTCGAGTTCATATTTTTATTGTGAGGTAAAGGGTTAGTCAGCACAGCTGGGCCCTGTGCCAAGAATCTCGAGGCTTCATTGATACGAGGGCACAAGTAAGTGAGGTGATCGTCCTTACACAAATTGCAAGGGAATTTAACCTTATGTTTAGCTTGCTTGTCCCCCCCAGCATTACGGGCATTATTGTCATTATTATTAGCATTCTTATTCCTATTCCCACCCTTACGATTATTCTTACCCTTCTTTTTATTCCGTCCGGGTTGCTGGTTACCCTTCTGGTCCAACGATTGTATCGAAAGCACACTCGCCATTTGGGCAGGTTGAGATGAAGCCATGGCTTGTCCCAAAGCAGATTGGTTGATTGACAATTGACTAACTTGTTTTGCAACCGAATCCATAGGTTTAACACTCGCACAACCAACAATGCCATCGGCATGTGGTCCAGGTTTAACTTTGGGGTAGAAACTAGAATGCGGATCATTGGGAATGATCTCATAAAACAAACTGGACTAAGCATAAATCAAATCCAGTTCCTGCGCCCTAAAAATTGCTTGTTCCTCATTTTGTACTCTGGATGTAGAAACATCCTTCACTATATATGGCAATAACGACTTAAGGAACCATTCAAGGAGGAATTCCAATAGTATAAAGGATTTAATTAACCTCTTACGTCTACGACACTCTTGGATATGATCCGAGATATGTGTTGTTTTATCCTGCTGAAATGTCGACAATAGTTGAGTACCAATGTCATAACCCACTGGTAGCTGGAAGTGGTTAAGAAAATTCATCGCTAGGTCATTGAACAAAGCGAATGCCCCCCTAGGTAGCTCTATATACCATTTCATGTTAGGCCCTGTAAGGGTACGTTGAAATAGCCTTAAAAGGATGGAGTCCTGGTGTAAGGAATTCGAAGAGCACTATAGGTGGAAGGTAGTAACATGTTCGCTTGGATCCTCTCCTGGTTTGCCCTCGAATTTGGGTATGTATGAGGGAAGCTTAGTAGGGAAAACCGACCAAGTCAGGTCATGAGCTACAGGATCTTTCGTCAATCTCGACAAGTCAAGAAGATTCAGTGTTGCAAGGAAAGGGAGCCTAGGATGATGAGGTTGATGGACCGCTCCCTGATAGTTCTGATTCACAAAGGTCTGATTACCACCATGGCCTTGGCCATAGTGCCCTCCTCCCGTTTGACCCATATAGGGTGGCATGGAAGCACCATAGTGTGGTGTACCTTGACTATTCGGAGCTACAAAGCCATAATTTGGAGAGTAAGCAGGTTGTTGATACCCTCCCCCATAAGGTGAAGAATCCTGTCCATACTGCATCCCATAATAGGGTCCATAAGTCATCGCATGAGATGTCCCATGAGACACTCCGTAAGTAGGAATATACGCTCCGGAAGTAGGAATATACATTTCACAAGTAGGAATGTGACCTCTAGAAGTATGACCATGACCTCCAAAAATAATGGGTGGTGCATGTACCCGAGACACAACCGGTCTAGTAACCGTAGTACGGACATAAATCATAGCAACATTCTGGCTCGAAGGACCACGTGAATGAGGTGGAGGGTGAACATTCGAAGAACTAGGGACAGAGGATGAAGGGATCTGTGTAATTATGTATGTACTATTCCCTATAGTCACTCGTCTCAGATTTGGTATCCTAGTAGGATCACTAACCCTAGACCTAGGAGGAATATGTGATGTAACTGCCACCACCGGGATGGAAGGTGCAATGTGACTAGTGCTCCCAAACCTCTCCACATGGTAAGGAATGAGAGTGCCCCCAGGCATAGTGTTAGGCTCGAACTCAGATTCGACATGAAATGCTGAATCATGTGTGGGAAAACCAGACATACCATAACTACCATAACTAGTGCTCGCAGGTTCAAAATGAGTCTCATCATCCTCCGGCATTCCATACCGGTGATGCGTCAATGGGGAATCAACCCTAGAGTAAGTAGGTCTATCATGAAATGTTCCTATCTCAGAAATCACGTGACCTAACTCAGTCAAATTGGGTGAAGGATCATAGTTAGGAGTAAACTCCCCATCTTCCACATGAATGGAAGAAGGTGGTTCAGGAATACCTTCCATATGGTCTCCCATGGTGTGTGAATCAATGTGTGAAGTAGTCCTCCTGGACTGTCTATTTCTCTCTACCAAAGGAGGAGGAGATGTAGAAGGTGAAAGTCCTACTAAACGACGAGAACGCCGAGGAGCCACACCCGAATCCACAATGACTCGAAAAATATCAAAGAATCTCTATCTACGCAAACCCTAGGCAAGCTATCGTGCATAGAGCAATCACCAAGAAATTCTAAAGCCAAACACAAGCAATCAAGGGTAGGATAAGTGAGCACCCGAATGAAGCAGGTATGTCTCGCCTAGGAGAGGCTTGAGACTCCCATACACAACAAGCGGAGGTACGTAACCAATTATTGTGGCCCTTAGCTTCAACGCATAAAGTAACTGTGCTGTCCAACCCCAACTTGGCCAGGACACCCGTAGAATAACCCCTGCAAAGTACCCCCTTGATATCCTAGGTAAGGTCACTAAGGTCACCTCAATATAATCAATGCTCAGGAAGACAGTCGCAGGCGGGATTGACCGTATGGGTAGGGTAACAAATCCTGAAACTCTTGAAAGAGCCCCCAGATACGAATAGAATCCTAGAAATATCTCCGGTGCTACTCAGTTATGACTAGGGGTCATCCCAATCAATAATCGCTCACACTGCCTCGTGCTTTACTCCCTTTTGAGAGGAGGATCCTGAGAAACACTGGTTATACCAAGGAATTTCACACACTCACCTGGACAGACACATACATGTTGTTGTTTAGTGGTCTTGGAGAATTAACTCACAATGAACTATTCCAAGACCCTAAAACCTAATCTTGTTGGTGAACCCTATCAAATGAAATAGTGTAGTTCATTTTAATTAAGCGTTGCTTTTAATTGGCTTTATTACTCAAAAGAGGTATATAGCCATGCAACTAATGGCATTATGACACAACATGAAGTAAAATGCACACCTAACAATCAATGCAAATGCATTGTGTCCATGAAAAATAGGGTATGCTACTACGTGAAATGCACAATTTTCTTCAAATGATAAATGCAAGCTTTCCTATATGAAATCTTGACTAATACTCCAAAGCAAATCTAGTGCAAGTACTATGCAAAATGTAAAATGCAATGCATGATGATAAGCAAATATTTTTGGATTTTTTGAAATAAAAATGAGATATAAAAGCAAAAGAATGATTCTACAAACCCCAGACTCTGCAAGCACACTCAAGCATTACTCAAGCAAAGCACTTAGGTTAAAGAAGTCTAATGCACTAATCCCAAAACAAAAAGTCGAAAATGCAATGACAAGAACATTCTTAAAAAAGAAATTTACGCTAAAAAAAAAAACGTCTCTGGTAAAAAACAGGGGTGTATATAGACTCTGGTAGTATCAAAGGAGACTCAGCAATCATCAAAATTCACCCAGCAATCATTCAACTTCCTCTAAAAGGCAAAACTAAGGGCATATGCAACTGTTCGCAGTAAACCCGCGTGTGTACGCAAAAATAACAATGAAACCCATGTATATACGTGACTGTGAGTTTAAAAATCACATACAGGAAGAAAGGTGCATAAAAATAAAGGCAAATAGACAAGCTGAGACAAACTTCACACCAATCAGACACTACCAGGAAAACATGCCCCCAGACTCGACACAGAAACAAGAGAAAAAGAGCAATTCAAAGTCATTGAATGCCGATAGAAAACCCCTAAAGGACAACTACTAGGAACTCCCCAGTGGAGTCACCAATTCTGTTATGGAGAGAAATTCCTATGGCTTGGGGTACCACAACAGAAAACTTGACTCCAGAAATCAATCCTTTCCAATATGCAATAGAAATGAAATATCTAACACTAAAGGATCAGACCTCGTACCTTATTCTGGACGGTTGAAGTAGATCCCTGTTGAGCTCTCCAACTTCAGCTTGAATTGATAAATCACTTGCTCAACAACAAGTAAACAAGAAAATCATACTATATATGTTGGTGTTAGATCTATTCTAGCATATATAATAAAAAATGTATACGCATTTGAAAACATCCATGGATAAAATATTCATTCAAACATACATTATTGGACAAGAAAAGATATTTCTATTAATATAAAATCAGAGATTACAATGGATACAACCTCTGTCGGCACGTCTGCGAATTGAAGAAATTGAATCCCCCACTTGGGCCTCCACCACCTCAATCCTCCATCTCTCAATAGCAAGCTCACAAGCAAAAGGCAAGCTTGGGAAGAACACAAAAGTGCTCCAAGAGACAAAGGGATGCAGACTCAAGCACAAGTTTCGACAACGATGGACTATAGTTTCTTTGCTCTCAATTCTCTCATATGCCTTCAATGTACAATAGAGTTCCTTATATAGCTTTTCAAAGGGGTAATGAAAGGTCGAATCCGAGCGATCTCAAGGCATAAGGAAGGCCAGGAGTCAAGTGAATCGGATCCATGTCAAGAAAAACTCCAAAAATATTTGGATTATGCACACATCCTGATGTACGTGGTTTTAGGGGTCAAACCTGCTTATATACACGATTATAGGTTTAAAAGTCGTGTATTAATTTTCACATGCTTTTAGGGATGGTAAAGGAAACATCAAAGGACAAAAAATGGTCCAAGGGGTCTGAGGAGTTTGCAGAGGGACAGGGGATGGCCATACAAGTGTGATTCACCTGGAGTGGTCAAATAAGCTATAACACCCACCTAAGACTAAAAAATAAATATTTTTATTTATTTGAGAAAAAATTATGCTAAAAGTATTTTAAAGTTTTTATGACCAAATTGGACAAGGATGATTGTAATTGAATATTTATTTATTTAAATAATGAAAAAGGAGAGACACCTATCCAAAGGAGACCGTTGAAGAATGTTAACTGACCCACTAGGAGGAATGAACAACTTTAGAAGGATAAATGACAAGTGGCAGCACTAGCATTTCACTTTCTAGCTATTGTAGGAAGAAAAATCCCTAAAATTGTGGTCATGTTCCCTGAGAGGAGGAACTGAGCAGGTGGCTCATTTAATTACAAAATTGACCCAAAGACCTAGGAAATATTATAAATACCATCGAATTGAGCAGGAGGATCATTACATTCTATTCCAACTGATTAGACCCTTATGAATTGCTGCAAACTGAAAAGTCAGGCACATAAGAGGAATTCGATGAGGGGATAGCTAAAGTGAAATTGCTGAGAGTTAAGCCTGCTAGTAAGTTTACTAAGTTGCAAATATTTCTATGTGGTATGTTACACAACCTCTTCACCCTATTGGTTCAATGAACAGGCTCGGGGGTCCTAAAGAAAGTGATATTTGCTGCTTTCAGGAGACGATTGGGAGGAACGATCTTCTTTGGGTGGTTTTCCTCCTTCTGCAATTATCCAGGTTCTAAGATATTTTGTTTATAATATGTGATTTATTCTAAATCTGTATCTGGAAGTTTAGGAATGTTGATTGATTCTATAAACTAGTAACTATTTTAAAATTAGAACAAGGTAAAAAGATCATAGTTATATATATTATTTTATGAAGTATGCCCCAGTCCCTGCAGATTTTAATGGTAACTATACCATAATGTAATTTTTCTGTAAAAGAAAATATGTAGATATTTTCCTATGATATTATAATCAGTTTCTGTGTTCATTATACTAATTTTCTTTCATTTCAATCATTTACAGTTATAGATTAGGGTAACCACTATTAAGTAAACAATGCATTTCCTTTCATCTAGTTCTTACTTAATATACATCTAAATTGAATTAAGATTACTAGGTTTCCAACCTGAGTTCGAAAGCCTCATTAGATAGCGCTTATCACTTAGTATAATCGAGTTCACTCAGATAGTATTTTATTGTCATATTTCTTTACTAGCTTCCTGCTAATTACATAAATTTTAAGATTAGAGTTTTATTCCTATAAACTTCCATTGCAGCCGAAAGGGCTTGTTGTACACATAAGTTAAACTATGGCTTAAAGAACTCAAACAAACTTATTGAGGAATAAATTTAACACTGTAAGGAAAATATATATATATATATATATATATATATATATATCATAGTATTTGTTATTTATTACATAAATCATTATCTTCTAAGTTTTGAATCGTAAAACATAAACAACTAATATAATAATATTAAACCATTTACAGTTTAGGACAAGTCACATATAAATTATTTAACATTTAAGTTAAAAATCAATACAAGTAAAGGGTTCAAACCCTATAACCCTTCGATATCCGAAGGGCATGTATACTACATCTAGGGTTTAAAAACATCAATGCTGAACAATAATCAAACATAAGAATTTATTAAAGTTATATATGTTAAATACTTACGGCACACAGACACACACACACACACACACACACACACACACATATAACAATCAAATTTCAAAACCATGATAGAGCTACAAACACAATGGCCTCACAACTCAAAATCTCCAACTAAAAATACAGTGTTTACCCCAAAGATAAACTTTAACACTAAATCAAGAATGTTTGGCAGGCCACAACCCTTGTTGTAGGACGAAAGCCATTATAGTATTCTACTTTGAAATCCATTGAAAATAAAACAACAATAGTAAAACCTTTAAGGAGGGATCACAACCATGCCCATGACATCATCGATTTTTCTGTCAACTCCTCACAACTTAAACCCTATTCTTTTGCCTCATGATTTATAATAGAAAAATACTCTTTTTTGTTCAAGAATCAAACCAAGTATTACAATAGCCATACGGCCCCAAAACTTTAAAAATGAAAATTAGAACTTACAGTATTTAATTTACAGTGTGCGAAGCACAACAAAGAACAACATCATACCCCAATTACAAAGTTAAGATCAAATACGACATCTATTGGAATACCTTTACAATTTATAAAGTGTTATGAATCCAATTGACTGTGTATTTACAATGAGAAATCCCTCATGGGATTCCTTTTTAAAATCAAAACAATTACAAGTTCAAAGCGATAGTCAAACGACTGCACTTAACGCTCAAAAGTTTCCAAGAGAAGACTCTATCTTTAATACACAAAAAAATAAAACACTACACTACAGTCCCTTCGACTCCATGCTCAGAAGGAGACCCTTTAGCAACCCTCTGTAAGTGCCTCAAGGTAGAACCAAAGAGGGATTACCAGATAATGAAAGGAACATGCATAAACAATTCCAACTTTGGATATTGTGGACCCAGCCACAGAACAAGAGAGACATAACCAACAGAGGCACACGAGAAAGGAATGGAGGTTCCAAGTCTTACTATACCATGCGCCTAGCCACACAGACTGGTTCCTTGTCCACACAACAACTCGAGAAGGAATCTCCTGCAAGAAAACAATGCAAGGTTATTTTTCAACTTAAAATTATATTCAAAGAAAACAACAAAGAGATATAACATTGACAAGAGGTGACTTACCTTTGAAGAAGAGGGCATAACAATAACGACCCAAAGGAATAGTGCAGCTAGTCCACCAAGCATATACAGAGTTGCAAGCCAACGAGCCAATCCAACTATTTACAACCATAATGGTGCCAATACGAAGTTGAGAGTGTGAGGCCAATAGCCTGAAGGCCAAGGTCGAGGGCCTGGAAGACGAGAGCTCAACTCTCCCTCTCTCCCCTTCAGTACTGTGTAGAAAACCAAATAAAGCAGTGACTAAACCAAGAACAAAAAACAAGGAACATTAAACCCCTAGGGTTTTGAATTGACATACATGCTTTCGAGCTGGAGGTAGTAAAGGCATCACGTGGCTTGGTACATTGCCACATTAAATTCTAAAATTTTCAACCCAAATCTCTATAGTTTCCAAACCATCAATTATCACATCGATGGAATATATGCTTGTTATATTATTTGGTAAGAGCAAGCCTTATTTAGTCAAAGAGCTTAGGATTTTGCTTAGGAATAATGGTTTACCCTTAACTTAGGGATTTTGTTTAGCTAGGCTGGTATGTATTACCCACACCAGGTAAGCCTTCCACTGTTCACACCTAAAAAAAAGGTTACATATGGTTTGTGTTATCCAAAAGAGATAAGTAAGACCAGTAACTCATCCTCGAGCATTATAAAGGGGTTAACAGTTATTCTAAAAATATAACTAGTAAGCATACTAACTACAGCTGATGCTTTTAAAAACATGGCCTTCTTTCCATGACTTGACGACAAGTAAAATGATAATTCATTATAATTGTAAGTCGCACTATAAAGTTGTCGTACTGATGTTATTATGTTAATGGACAAAGTACTAAGCACAAGTCAAAGACTAGTATGCATTGTTTACTTTATGTATTTATAGTTAGACCTTCATTTTTAATTTTGTTTGTATTTACGAAAATCAGAGATGTTACATCAAGGAAAATTACAATTTTTGTATTTTCATAGAAGTAGTTTTAGGATAGAGGGTAGGTTTGAATTTAATTTAATTTTTTAGAAGCACTTTGAGGTACAATTTCTGCATAGATTGTGCACAGTGTCTCAACAGTTTACTAGCCCAAATTTATGATTAAATGCAACAAATCATATTATATAAGTTCTAACAAATTACATGCCCTTGGTTTGGAGCTCCTTAGAGTGTAGGAGAGTCCCACAAGTCAACCTCACAAACTAAGAAACAAAAAAATATTCAGTCTTTAGTGCTTAATATTTTAAATGAAAAAAAAAACACATGAAATACTAATGTTTGATATTTTCTTTAATTTATGAACACATTATTTATCAAGTTTTTTTTAGCCATTATGAAATTCAAAAGTAATATGAAAGGCTTCACACACTTGTATTTACAATCAATGAATTAGTAATCCATGTAGAAACATATTTGGTGAATAGATAGAATTTTCTAAATTTGGTAAAATCTAAGTACAAACATAACATATTGGTGAATAAAAGTGTTTATGCTCTAGAATCCTCTTGGTTTGTACTTGGATCATTTCCTAACTCATAAAAGTTTAACCCCCTAGGTTTGTACTTGGATAATTTCCTGACTCATAAAAGTAAAAACTTGGGTGGTGGGAGAACAGAAGGACTTCCATTTCCAAACATGTTTTTTGCTAATTACACTAGAAAATAATAAAAATATAAAGACATTCATAAACAAATGTGTTGTAAAAATTCTAAATTTTGTTTACATTTCATAATGACTTAACAAAAATAATAATAATAAAAACATTTTGATAATATTCAAGTGAGATAAATAACAAGATACTTCCATAAATTCTCTTCCTTTTTGATAAGATTTAATAATAAAGTTAGATAAATAAAATCATACTTCTACTAATATTTATATTGTAGTATTTATTAATGTAAATTTTTATTATTCTTTGAATTTGAGAGATAAATTTGTGTTGAAATAGTAATTTAAATTAGTTAAATCGCAATTTAGACGATGTAGATAGTTTTAAAATTGGTTATGTTAGTAGTTTTAAAATTGGTTATTTAATCTAAAATAATTGAATTCTATTGCAAAAATTGTGAAATTACAAAAATAACAATATTCACTAATAATTTTAAATGGTTTTTTTTTCAAACCATTTACCAATAGAATCCATAATACCAATACCATTTACCAATAGAATCCATAATACATAGTAAATGATTTAAAATGATGATACAAGTACTTACCATTCAAGTGATTGATTCATTATTTAGGATGTTAAGAGGAATTCTTGTGAATATTCAAGTGATTGAGTCATTCTTTCGAATATTATGAGAAATTCATGTGAATTTCCCATATAGAATTAGTTATTTTCCATATATTGAATCTTAGTGCTTATTATTTGAAAGGGAAAAATAAACACACAAAAAACTAATGCTTGATATTTCTATTAATTTATGAACATGGAACTGAGAACATGATATCTTGGAGAGCTTTTCAGAATTATAAACTGGATGTTCTCGCAAATAAAGTTGTGCGAGCTTATTGGGCATCAATTTAGCCCAAACGATTCAAGACAAGTAGCTGAGGTATATATCATGAACACCAGCTTGCAGGTCGCTATATACTCCTGTAATGTCCATATCCATCATGTTTCTGATAATATGTGAATACCGTTGGAGTTATATGGAGCAATTTGATGTGTTCTCAACTCTAGGTTATCCACCAAATCATTTTGGATAAACTCGTACATTTTACGACAGCAAGTATCAGCGAGAACACTAAGATTGATGATTTTGATTCGGTTTGCCATAACACTCTGTTCATCGATCAGCTCTGAGAGTCTTTCTACTGTTACCTCAAGCTGCTGCTATTGATCTTCAAAAAGGATTTGTTTCACTTCTTTTTCGGTTGCTGTCAATGTATCCTTCAGTATGTCGTCTCCAAACATGTGAAACGCAAAAGGATAAGAATAAGAAAGGGCATGCCTCGATCTAAACAGCCTTTGCAGTGCATCTCTGAGCCATCTATAGTCAATGCAATCAGATTCTTTGCTCTCTAAATCGAAAATCTTTTCCTCCAATAATTGTCTCTGCTTTGCTTCAAGTTGCAACGAATCTTTATGTGCTTTCCATCTGGAGTAATAATGCTGGTATCTTTTCAAATCACGTTGTGCCTTCTCAATATCTGTTTCCTCATGATCCTCTTTATATCGATCACAAGTGTGACCCTCAATGCTTCTCCTGCCATTTTCACTTCCAATAGCACCACCACACAACCAACAGAAGCTTTGGCCACATACACACGTCATCAAGTTGTAGCCACCATTTTTTAGTACATAATTCCTACACCTAGGGCACATATTAGTATTAAATACCATCCAGTTTGAGTTCACCGACTGGGCTAGATACAATTTAATCTCCCACAGTTGCCAAATGAAGCAGGAACAAGGAGAATGTGGTTGGGCCAAACATTTGGAGCAAAATTGGTGTCCACAAATGCACTGGATCTCACAGTAAACATCTCCTTCAACACGGATGGAATTTCCACAGGTGGGAACACTAGGTCACCATTTCACTTTGTTGTTATCATCAATATAAGACTAGAATATGAAGAGATCAAAGTGTTGGGCTGCTTCAGGATCTTTTGCAGAGACCAGCTTTCTTATAATGTCTTCGTCATAGATGACATTACATTGAGGATCCATGCACTGAATCCGCTTGCTCTGCCCCTCGCTTATCTTGTTAAGAAATTGCTTCGTCCAACAGACATTGCAAAAAGTATGACCACAATCCATCATTGTGGTGTCCTCTTCCTGCAAATCTTCTTCTGTATAGACATTGCAGGTGGTAACGGCTACATGGTTTCTTGATTCCATTCTAATTGCAACACCTGCTTCTGAAAACAAGAATTCAGCTCCTCTTTGTACGAATGCATAAAGTAATTTCAGCTCCACAATCCATGGATCCATGCATTATCAGTAAAAAAAAAGAAGTATTTTCATTTGCTGGAAAGCAGTCCTTTGGTCATTTGACTTTATTGGACATTATCTTGTTTGGAAGGTTGGTAGTGGTGCTGAAGTTCGCATAGGTATGGATCCTTGGGTGGGTTGCAGATGCAGACATTTATTACCTTCATATTTCACTCATAAATTACACTTTGCAGGAATATTTTTTCTTAAAGATATTGGATGTCCAGGTGGATCTATTATGAGGGATCAGGGATGGCTATCAGCAAATAATATTGGGATAATGGATCATCAGGAAATCAATGCATGGAATGGTTATTTTTCTAATCTTAGAACTAGTCATGTCAGGCTCTCCAATGAGGCTGATGTGTTGGTATGGAACCAATCTAAATTAGGTAAGTACACTCCAAAAGATGGTTATTTACAATTGATTCTGGATAAGAATGATGTGGAAATCTCTTGGTGGTGGCATTTTCTTTGGAAGCTTAAATGTCCCCTTAAATCCAAAATTTTCTGCTGGTTTTTATTTTCAGGTAAAACTCTTACTTGGGATGTCTTATGCAGAAAGGGAAGGGAGGGACCTTGTAGATGCTATCTTTGCAAACTTGCAGTTGAATCAAACAATCATCTTGGGGTGGACTGTTTGTTCACCAGAAGTGTTTGGTATGAGATTGAGACTAAGCTCAAGCTTAGGACTTTATGGTATGGAGACTTGGTTTTAACTTATTTGAAGAACTAGTGCCTTAATGAGGCACTGAAGCATATCAGAGCTTTACCTATAATAGTCTCATGGTTCATATGGAAGGCTAGAAATCAAAGCTGTTTTAATGATATCACTCCAATGCCTTGTTTGGTATCATCTTTTTGTTTGGGGCTATTGAATTCTTATTCTCAGGATAATAGTGTTTTGAACATCAGAAATGTAGTTGAAGAGAACATTGATACGTCATATCCTTGGGGTTATTTTGGTTATTTTGATGGTTCAGCTCTTGGAGATCCACAAATCCATGGAGCTGGGGGACTTCTTTATATTAGTGTTGATCATTTTTATGCTTTTAAAGCTGGCCTAGGTCTTGGTACTAATAAATTTTATGAGATAATTGCTTTAAATATTCTTCTTACTTTGGCATTGGAAAATCATATCTCTAAAATGCAGATATTTGGATATTCCCAGTTGGTTATTAATTGGGTTACAGGTAAGTTCAGAATGCATAATATGCTACTTTTTGAGATACTTTTGGAAGTGATCAAAATATCTGATATGCTCGAGAGGGTAGAATACAATCATATCTATCGTGAAAGAAATTCTAAGGCAGATGCATTAGCTAAAGATGGAGCAACTGTACCGGAAGGTTACTGGCATATTACTGAGTTTCGAGCATATGAAAGACATGAGTCCATTCATTCATTTTTATGATGGCTCTTAGTGGGTTTATTTGAATTTTTTTTCTGGGCAAGTTTCATGAACAGTTTGGACATTTTATGAGCAACATAGACTTTATTGTCTTTTTGTTGGTTAATACTATTTTGGCGAAGCTGAATATTTGATTTTTGTTATAAGTGGGGTATATTTTTATATGATTATCTACATTTTGAGATGATCCTTTGTAATGAATTCTTTTTGCAATTTTTGAGATACTTTAGGAACATAGACAAATATCATTTATGATTTTGTACTATAAAAATGTAATTTGTACTTCTGTATATAGATACCGACGAAAAAAAAGAGCTTTAACTTACAAACATGTTTACACTTGAATCATTCTTTGACTAACTCAATTAAAAAATAACAAATACAAAACGATTCTATAAAACAAGTGTAACATAATTCATATGTAACTTTGATTATAAATGTACATGTTTTTTACCATTTGAAAAAAGAAAGTGTGACATAAATTTTAAATTATCTTTGCATATAATGACTCATACAATTCTTCATTAAAAGTAAAATTTTTTGTTTAACCAAATAATGAATAAAAAAACATTTTGACAAATTAATATTTCAATATAGTGTTATTTTTCAATATTCCTCCTTCTTGAGATGAATAAAATAATGTTTTCCTTATTATTTATTATAATATTTACCAATATAACTATAATTTATAGTAAATAATTTTAAAAATAATATAAATAATTAAATTATTCTTAATATTCAATTTTTATAAAAAATTAAAACAAAAGATTAATATAACAAAGAGTTTTCTCACATCACTATGAACATGTTTTCACAGCACCACATATAAACAAGGATGGTTTATTAGGGCTTTAAACATTACAAAGATTAAAAATTAATGTTTTGAGAAATGATTGAAACTAAAAGCCTTAAATAAATACTTAAATTAAAATCTTTAAATGTATTTTTTAAGTCTTAAGCATCATGGTAGATGGGTGTTAGGTTTGCCAACATAATATGTATATTAGGGAGAACACAAGAATCACAACCTATAAGTTGTCAACTTGTATTATAGTATTAACTTAATGTCAATAGGTACCTAAGTCTTGAACATCATGGCAGATGGGTGTTAGGTTTGACAGCATAATATCTAAAAGGAAAACACAAGATCACAACCTATAAGTTGTCAACTTGTATTAACTATTAACTTAATTTCAATAGGTGGAAAATATTAACTTAATGTCAATAGGTGGATAAGAACAAACATACACTAAGAGAGTAGACACGAAAACATTAATCATTGAGATTACAACCTCCATTAAAACAAAATTATAAATAATTTTGATGTTTTCACAAATAAAGTTGCAAGATTATTGGGCTTCAATTTATTCAAGACAAGTAGCTGAAGAATATACCATGAACTCCTTATAGGGTCTCTATTTACTCCTTTGATATCCATATCCATTATGTTTCTGATAATATGTAAAGTCCCTTGGCAATCTGATGTGCTATCAACCCAAGGTTAAGCACTTTGATATCCATATCCATTATGTTTCTGATAATATGTAAAGTCCCTTGGAAAACTGATGTGCTATCAACCCAAGGTTAAGCACCAAATGATTTTGGATACTCTCATACATTTTTCTACACAGAGTATCGACGATGATACTAAAATCAATTATTTGCATTCGGTTGGTCATAAAACTCTGTTCATTAAAAGGTCCCTCAATCAGCTGTGAGAGTCTTTGTACTTCAATCAACTGTGAGAGTCTTTGTACTATTCCCTATAGCTGTTGCTGTTGATCTTCAAAAAGGTTTTGTTTCTCTTCTTTTTCGGTCGCTGTCAATTTGTCCTTGAGTATGTCATCTCCACTCATAATGTTGTTTTTTTTACGGATATTTTTTTTGGTGGATAATTAAAATTTCAAATATTAATTATATTGATGAAGGTTACAAGATCTCCCTCATAACACACGATCTTCCTCATAGTGGGATGTATAGCCCCTCAACTAGCACAACCACAAGTAAAGTAGATAGACAACCAATCACATAATTTTGTAAAGATAATTTATCCTTAAATAAATGCTAAAACATATAATTTTATATCCATTATTCATATCAGATTGTTAGAGTTAATATAAGCACAAAACAAACACTATTTAATAAACAAAATAAAAAAACACAAAAACTAATACAAAAAAACAAAAACAAATTGTTACCAATTTATTTAGCCACCCTTTAACTTAAGCTTATTTAAATCTGACCCAACCATGAAATGAATCTCTGCTATACACTTGTTACACTTCTGTTAATCTTGTTGGTTATCTCAAGCAAGTCCAAAATCTGAGATAATATTTAAATGACTACAAACATAGAAAAACCCAATTCATCATTATTAAAATCCTTATTACATGTCATTGTAAAGTTTACCTAATAATTCTATGTCTACCTTTGCATTATTCACTTTAATGTTTCAAACATATTTTCTAGCTGTATGAAGGATATGGACTTGATCATAGAAGAACTCTATCCACTTAGTTAAGCATTTCTTTTGTTTCATTTAATAGGTTTGCATTAGTCGAGGGACTAGATTAGCTTCATTTGAGTTGATTTGAGTAAAGTCACTGGTTTGAGGTAGATTTCCAGGACTTTATTGAGGACTGACATCAACATTTAAAGGTGCACACAAGGATGAATACTCTGTTTACATAGTCATGTTAGATAGTTTAAGTTCAAAGAAAATTAAAGTTTTTTTATTTTCATAGAAGAAGTCTCAGTTTTGATATGATTAGGATGGGTTTCCTGGTTCATACATATGAGATGACACTTTATCCACAAGTCTTTATTGATCCTTCTGAGAATTTGGATATGGACCTTTTGGTCCTTATTAATCGTGTCTCTAGAGGAAAGAAGGATATTTTGGTTTATACGAATTATGTTACTAAGTTATGTTACTAAGTGGGTGGAGGAGAAAGAAGTAAGTGGGGCTATAGAAAAGGTAGTATTAGATTTCCTATTTGTTGATATTTTTGTTCAATTTGGAGTAGTTTGGAGTACCTAGGGAGATTGTTACTAACCAAGGTGCTCAATTTACATTTAATATTATGCAGGAAATCACTCGAAAGTATTATATTATCCATCATAAATCAAGCTTATTTATCTATCCACCCTTTAACTGAAGCTTATTACAAGTTGTTACCAGTTGTTACCAGTTTATTTAGCCACCCTTTAGAACAAAAAAAAACAAGTTGTTACCAGTTTATTTAGCCACCCTTTAACTGAAGCTTATTTAAATCTGAATCAAGATGCATTTAAGTATAACAATATATGACTACCATGAAATGAATCTCTATTATACACTTGTTACACTTCTGTTAATCTTGTTAGTTAGTTCAAGCAAATCCAAAATCTAAGATAATATCTAAATGCCTATAAACATAGGAAAACCTAGTTCATCATTATTAAGGCTTCATGTCATTGTGAAATTTACCTAATAATTCCATGTCTACCTTTCCATTATTCACTTTAAAGTTTCAAACATATTTTCTAGCTGTATGTTTAAATTTCAAATCCACTTCCAAATCATTATCTATTTGTTGTGAACACCTCATCCATAGTCCTCTAACTTGGATGTTTGATTTGTTTAAAGACACTGTCTCCATATAATTCCATACTACATTACAACTCAATGTAGTATACATGGTTAGGAATATCCTTTTCTTCTCTAATGTAGTAATGTAAGCCTTATACTTCTAAAAATAATAATTAAAGGGTAAACTTCGATAGTGAAAAACCTTTGTCCCCAAGGATTCGATGTGTCCTTAATAATACAGGCTACACATTCGTGTACATCTTGATAATTTCACTTTGCACATGTGCATGTATTTGGCAGTTTCGCTTAAAATTAAAAAAAATGATATAAAACTTAATCTAAGCAATCCTTTTCCATATTCATGAATGGCATCTAAAATAAACCTATCAATATAAACTATTGCAATTCACCCAAGAAGATGCAAATCAAACACCTAACTACACAAAATGAACCATATATCCAAGAAAATTGGAAACAAAAAATTGAGCTAAACCTTGGACTAAGACTTATTTCATATATATATACATATATATATTATAAGTTAAAATAAAGGCTAGATATTTTTAGGTGGGAGTGAATGAGACCTTGTTAGACTAATATTGAACTCTAGAACTAATATCAGTTTTATTTGGTGTTAAAAGTTCAAGTGAACATATCAAGGGAAATTTTAATATTGAAGGTTATTTGGGTCCTCGAACAAATATGGGGGGGCATTTATATGAAAAATATTTTTTTAAAACACATTCTCGTTATTTAACATAGGAATAGGAAATCTTGAGATATCCAAGTTGGATGCCACAAAGGATCAGAGAACAAAACACACACATATTTTGTAAAACATATTTTAATCCCTAAATTGGGCCCCTAACACCCCTCCCCAACCCCTTAACACCCCCTCTCCAACTCCTTAAAACCATCCTAAAACCCCTTGCCCAAACCCCTAACACCCCCTCTCCAAACTCCGTAACACCCCCACCAACCCCCTAACACAGCCTCAAAATCCCTTAATAACCCCTCTCCAACTCCATAACACTACCTTACCCGTAATCACCCACACCATCCACCTACCCGTATATCTCTCCTCAAGCCACTAATACCACCCCTCCCCACTCTCTCTCTCTCTCACGCCTTTCCTCCTCTCCCTAACCCTTGATTACCCCTTCTCTCACTCTCTTTCTCCCCTGCTCCACTTACCCCCAATCTCTTAACACCCCTACGCCTCTACCTCTATCCCATTAACCAACCCCCTCTCTCTTATTCTAACCCCTTACCACTCCCCATTGTCTCTCCCTTTACCCCTCTATTATTCTAACCCAAATCCCACACCCATCACTTATACCCCCCTTTCTCTCCAATATTTGTACTCCCCCCCAAACCCCTACCTCTCTCTCTCTCTCTCCTCTTCTCCCTAACTCTCAATAACCCTCTCTCTCACTCCCCTACTCCTCCACCTACACCTAACCTCCACCCCCCCCGCCTCTCTCTCTCTTCTCCAACCCCATAACACACCACCATCCCATTGGTTATCTCTCTCTCACACACGCACACATATACATTCCCACTCACTCTCACACACACACACACATCCCTATGATTCCCCCTACAACTAACCCCTCCTACTCTCTCTCTCTCTCTCTCTCTCTCTATATATATATATATATAACCGTTACTAACCCCTTCTCTCACACTCTCTCTCCCCTTCTCCAATTACCTCCAATATCCTAACGCCCCCTCTATATATACCTCTATTCCCTTACACTCCCCCTCTCTCTACATATAACCCCTTACAAATCCCCAATCTCTTTCTCTCTCTCTAACCTCACCACCCACTCGTCACCTAAGCCCCCTTTCTCTCTAATATCCATACTCATCCCTGAACCCCGAACCCCAAACCCCAAACCCCCCATCTCTCTCTCTACTCTTCTCCGTAACTCTTACTGTAACCTCTCTCTCTCTCTCACTCCCCTACTCCTCCACCTACACCTAACCCCCACCTTTCCCTATCTACTCTAACCCCCTAACACACCACCACCTACACCTAACCCCCACCTCGCTCTATCTACCCTAACCCCCTAACACACCACCACCTACACCTAACCCCCACCTCGCTCTATCTACCCTAACCCCCTAACACACCGCCACTCTATTGGTTCTTGTTGGGCCTTAAGACTGAAGGGAAGAATTCATGTAGAGTTCTACCTAAGTAAGGAAGAAGAATGTAAAGGAGAAGAGGAAGGAGTTATGTTAGAAGAAGCATCATCAAAGGAGAGGGACAAATGTTGAAACAAAAGAGAGAAAGTGAAGAAGAAGATAAAGAGAACGCGCTATACGAGGAAGCTGCACCATATTAGTAGGCTATGCCAGAAGGACAGAGCAAGATACAATATGACATGGAAGAATATTCACAGAAGGATGCATGTGAAGAAGTGTAATGGTAGGAAAATGACAGTAAGGCATAACACTGAGAAAGAGATAGTCCTTAGCGATCGTGGGTACGAGCTCGATTGGAGCCGGGAAGAACCGCACACGTAAGGGCATATTTGTAAGTCAGGACGATAACTCCTTTTTGTTATGTATTGCTAGAATAGGAAAGACAAACTGTTGGTTGAGGATGGTAAGTCGGCTAGGATAGCCTCTGAAGCTGAGTCTGTTAGAGTCTGTATCGAGTTAGTATTGAGTCTGTACAAGCATGTGTGGGATTTTGTATCAAGTCTATAATAGGGATATAAAAGAAGGAACCTAAGTTGTAAATGGGTTATATGGTTTTGAGATGATTAGAAGATACAACAATTTTGAGTAAGTCTAGACTCTTGGAAAAGACGCTTGAGCTAGAGATAGATAGTTTTTGGTTAATGACTTTGGATAGCTGAGTGCATTCGAGTGGTGGATTTGGAACTGTGTGTGCAGACAGGTAGATAAGTTCAAGTCGATCCATGCTATGTGCGGATCCTTAGTAGGAGTAGAGTAGAGCAAGATGAGAGAATATTAGAGAGCATGAGAGGGAGGAAAGTCTGTAAAATATAGAAGAGAAGACCTTGACAGAGTCTGCAACTTTGTGTGCATACAAAAGGTTTATCTATTTCCTCATGCCAATGCCAGATGAAGACTCACCTTGTGTTTTTTTATCGGGTGATTTTCCACGTTATATGTTGTGTATATGTGTGAATGTTGAGTAGCTCAGTTAAGTGCATATTTACTGTGACAATTGGTTGATTGATTATTGTGTTGCAAGTGCTTAAATACATGACCGACGTGTTATAAAAATGAATATTATTATACTTTTTGTTACTGTCTGTTTATGTGAATTTCCTAGATAAGGGTGAATCATACTTTAGTGTTGATATATAAGTGAAAACTACCTACCCACCTTCTTAGTATTCGTTGGAAACCTTGGCGTAGAGCCAAGGACCTAAAACACCCTCCCACACAAATTGTAGAAACATGGTTCTGGTAGGTACCCATAAAACTGAGATATCTTAGGTGAGACAACATATGTGTCAAAGGTGCTACCGGTTGGGATTTGCTCTATCAGGATGATATCTTGGGCTTTGTTGTGTTGACCAAATAGGGGTTGAAATTAGGTCCAAGGATAAGGGAAGAGGAAAAATCCAACAAATGGTTCCGTTGTTGAGACCTTGAAGTGTTGTGGTGAGGGATATGTTTTGGCACCCCACGAAACCAGAAATCCAAGATTGGGTGGATTTCAAAGAGCCAGAGTTTGCACAAGAAGAACGTGAAGGAACCTGGTGGAACCCACCAAATTGGTTGGGCCAGTACATCTATTCAGACATTTATGAAAGTTTCTTTTCTGAGTTCCCTGTTGTATTGTATGAATGGTTGTCTAAGTTGGAAACTTAGCAAAATAATTTTCAGGGAGGAGAACTGAAAGAGTGGATTTCGCTCTTAATTGAGCGACTGAAAAGAATAAAAAACCCTATATCAAGGGTCATGGAATTCTGGGTAGAAAATATCTTAGAAGGATATATCACTGAGTTTGTTGTTGATACAATAATTACATATAGTGAGGTAGAGTGAAATTTTTTTCGAGGACCATGCAGCTGATATCTCTCATCTTTGAAGGTGTGGATAAAAATGCTCATATGTGAAAAAGGTCTCCCACGAATGATAGACTAAATAAGAAAAGGGTGGATATGTCTCAGTATAACTCTAGAGTGAAATGTTCCCAGGAGATAGTGGAATTGAACTAGAGCTTGGATTTTTAAGAAGCGGAAGAAGATTCGGATATGGTAAAAGAAGGAAAACTCTGTTAGAACGAGGGAGTTGTAGCACAGATCGAGAAGAAGAAGGCTACGCATTTGAGTTGTATATAGATGAAGGATATTGTGATGAGGAAGAAGAATGTTATCTAATCTCAGAAGGCGATGAAGTGTCTAAGGATTTGACTAAAGCTCTAGAATAGGAACGTGTACACAACTCACCTACACTACCAGAGGTAAGATGGTCGGACATATCTCCAAGTATTTATGTAAATACGAATAGTACTAACACTAAAAATAACTAACAAGGAAGTTCGACTAATCCAATTTTTTTTTTGACTGTACCAGTAGTCAATACATCAACAATCAATCCAATGGCTGGAACCGACATTAAATTCCAAATATTCAATGGGAATGGATTGGAAGACCCAGAGCAACATTGATTTCTTTGTGACGCTGTTTAGACTGTACGACAGATCCAGGATGAAAATTCCAAGAAAGCACAATTGATCACGACGCTATGAGTTCGTGTGCCAGACTAGTATATAAAGTGTTCCATAGTACCAGTGGCATTTTTCCTGAAAACACTCAACGAGATTCAACTCGAATTAATTTATGAATTTAAGAAACTGAAGTTTGAGTCCCAATGCATCATTGAGATCAAAGATATTAAGCAGCTACCGACAGAATATGTCTGGGATTTTGACCAAATATTTAAGACATTAATGGCCAAAGTGAGTTTCCAAATGTTGGATGTGCATCACAAGGAATGGTTCATTTCCACCTTGCTACCACATATCCGAACGCTATTGATGCAACAGAAACTCGTGTCACATACATAGGCTCTGGAAATAGAAATGAAGTTAGAATCCTCATTAGTTAGGGACACTGGCTCCAGAATAATGCAAATTCAGTCATAGCTGGCCAATCTTATGATGCATCTCCACGACATTAAAAGAAGAAAATAAGTTCAGGAGGAACTATGGTGTACAAGGTGCAGATTATATGGAAACCATAAAGATAATTGCCCGGCGGTGATAAACTATGCCGCAGTAGGTGCGCCGAACCCATTACACACCCAAGGAATTCCTTGGTGTAGAATATTCCAGACTAGAGGTCATAAATATGAGGAATACCTATACTTACAGAAGATTGTGAGTGCACCCGCTAGTCTATAATGTAAATTTTGTAGATTAGTAGGCCATGATGAAAAATATTGTAGAGCACTTCAGCTGCTACAAGAGAAAACAATGGATACCTACTTAATGAAAAATGATGAACATATGCAAGATGAACGAGCACAGCCTCAGTATCAACAACAACAATATCCTCAACCACAATACCAACCGAATCAGTATCCGCAATAACAACAGTACCCTCCACAAAGGGGGGTTGGGAATTTTAGAGGTCGAGTATAGAAAATAGGAGGAGGATTTGGTCGAGGAAGAGGCCAAATCATATGTTATAATTGTGGGAAGCCATGACACTTTTGCTGAGACTCTCAAAGTCCAGCAAAAAACTGTACACATTGTAAAGAATTTGATCACACTGTCGAACAATGTCCAAAAACTATTGGGAAATGGCATGCTAGAAGTGTCGTTAACCCCAACCCAGTGCATAATATGAATTCAAACTCCAATCCAAATATTCAAATGATTTCTGAGAAACCAAGATAACCCAACCTTGCTATAGTTACAAGAGGAGGTGCTGCGACAGGAGCAGACCAAAACACACCACAAGGAAACCCGCAGGTGTGACTTGCGACACAAAAGAAAGCTATGTTAGATGTCCAACAAGAGAAAGACGTATTTCTTGATGTGCGACAGGACTTTACGGATCCCAATCAGCCATCTACATTTGAACAAGTTAGATCTATTCCCGAACGATTTTAACAACTGATTAGAAAAATGCCTATTAAATTTTTTAGTAAGCTTAAATAATTTGTCAAATTTTTTTTAGCACTAATACATGATAAATATGCTATCAAAGAACTGATAACACTCATATAAGAAACCATAAAAACCTGTGACCTGAAAAAAGAGCCAATCAAATCGAGAGAAAACTGAAGACATGCCAAGAATAGTGAATGATTGCATAGATAGGAGATTATGATATGGACTATATCATATTGAACATGGGATCAGATGTCAATATCTTGATAAGACTAAAGTGGGAGAGAATGAACAAGCTGCAACTATACTGGTCTCCTAGTCAACTATGGCTTGCAAACCGGTCAAAGGTTCTATCAATCGGTAGACTATGCCAAGTATCGGTAAAATTCAAAGGGTTGAGAACATATGCTGACTTCGAGGTCATTGCCATAGTTGATGACACAAAACCATATCCTGTTCTTCTAGGAATTGATTGGGAAATAGAAAAACAAACTATTATAAACTTCAAGAAAAGGATATTGTCTTTCGAAGATTCTGAAATTAGAGTGGTTGTGCCCATTGATTTGCTTGAAGGGTAGCGATATGTTGAGCTCATGCATAGTGAAGGGAAAGAAAATTATCTGGACCAGATGTACAACATCATGTCTTTGAAAAAATACTATATTAATCCCACAGCTGATGGAAACCTGAGTTGGTGCAGTGTAATTTTGTGCATGTCTGACTCAGGCGATGCTATGGAAAATTAGCAAAATAGGAGCTGTTCGTAGGGTAGGATCCGAAGCCAGTGCATTTCCTGCATATGAAGGATTTCCTAATCTTGCATTCTTCTTGGAATAATTTGAAGAAAATGTCACAGAATCACAACGACTGTCCGCTAGATGGTGGGGTACACATAAACAGTCTATCTCTGAATGGCCACAATGTAGGAGGCTAATGGAGATTAGATTTGGAGAAGAGATCAGTTATGCTGATAAAAAATATATAGGATTGATAGATCCTGGAAAACATATTGAACACTGTTGCATAGTTTGGAAAGAATATCCGTGACACGAATAGGTTCACTGATTAATCCACACCTTGAAAATGGTGCCAAGAAGTTGGTACACCTTAGAAGAGTTGTGAAGAGGAACCATTGAGTGGGAAATATTAACTGTAAAATTTACCCAGACATTTGAATTCACAAGTGAACATCCAACTGTTGATGCTACACTACAGGTAATAAAGAAAAGATCTTTGAAGAGATATCTATTGCGGACATAAACTTCCATCAATGCATCATAACTATGCATAAATACAAGGCATTGTATAATATCATGAACGATCCGAGTGATAGTGACCCATTCGCCATAATCTCCACGTGTCAAAAGAAATGTGCGAAGTTGAAATAGATCATGTGTGTGAAAATACATAGTACACTGTTAGACATTACATACAAAAAAAAGGAGGGATAAAATGACAGCGAGCTTTTTGTGTACTAACCCGTTTGTTAACAATAACTACCAATTAAAATGATAGGACAGTAGTGATATAACGTGAAAAAATTTGATCAAAGAGCCCACGGTACATCCATGCGGCAGAAAGGATGGATTCCTTTCTGAAAATTTGATGATGTGTATGAAGAACGACTAACATCAGTTAGGGTATTTATCAAGCTTCACTACCCTAAACCTGTTCCTTGCATACCGAAGAAAAACACTATTATTGTGCCAACCCTTGAGCACTGAACTGGTGAATTTATAGTATGGTCATCACTGTCTCTAGCATAGGCACAATTGAATCCAAGTATGTATCACCTACCCCGATAATGGAAGATGCTACTTGGTATATCCCACCACCAATGGGACCTGTTAACGAACAAACTACTCTCGGAGTATAGTTGAAAGCCACTAAAAAAATTCAAAAGGAAAGACCAATCCCACCAGTTACTTAGTAGGTGAAAAGCACCAGCACCAGAAAGAGGAAGGGAAGAGTAGTGACACCCTTGGAGGAAACCCCTGCACCAGAGGATTTTGAGACAAGGAACTTGTTGCCACCATATGTTCCACCCCGACGCAGAAATGCATTATAAGTTGTAGTACAAAAGAACATAAACACTCTACTGATAGTTCCACTAGTACCCGAGGGAGTGAAGGTAGTAAAAGATATTCTACCCAAGGTGAAAAAGTTATATTATGGTGATCGTGATACCAAGACACAACTAGACTTGGACCGCAACAAGTATATCGACATTGTGCAGGACACACCGAAGGTGCCTCAACGATGTGATGCAAATGACTGGGCTACACAACTGGAAAAGTCTAGAATATTATCATTATTGTATATGCCACACTTTGGGTGCGGTACACATATTAACACCTGTGTTAATCAATTACTCCTACTTTTCCATAATGGGGTTCTCTGGTTAGGAATACCTATAGCCGTGAGTGTTGAGCTCATCGCTGCCATCATAGGCCTTCTAGCTGCTGGAATTTACACAACACCGCTGCTCCAAAAGGATCAAGAGGCAGTCATAGCTAAGAGGATGAAAGGAAATTTTGGCGTGTAAAGAAGGAAAAGAGGATTTTTGATTCGTACCATTAATAACCCCAATGTTACCTTTATGTCAAAGTATTAGAATCCAAGATACTCTACAAAATGCATCCAGATCAGTGCACGGTGGGATAAATTGCGCTCGTAGACCTCTGTGTACAAGGAACTCCGATCATTTGGTGTCAATTTTTGCTGAATGATCTTGTTGAAGACACCACTCATGCACAGGAAAGGGGTTGGGCATTCCACTACTCATGGATCTTAATTTTAATTTCCTTTATCACATGGTCTAAACCAAAACACTATCAAGGGGTCGACCTGCAGGTATCGTGTCAAGGATAAAAGTATCATAACATCTGGTACAAAAAGAAACAAAAAGACCGACAACAGGAGAGAAATATCGAAGTATTTATGCATGTGGAGGCCATACAACACTAGGTAAATAGCATGTCTAGGTTAGATGCCACCACTGTCCAACAATTTCACTCCATTTTCAAGTTTGAAGTTGGTTCGTGTAATATTTACCTACAACCACGACAACAACCAAAGATATAAGCCAAGTTTATCATGCACAAAGAGGAAATACAAGAAATTATTAATCAATGGCCGAAGGAATGGTGTGTTCTAGTATCCAAAGAACAAATCAAGTAGTAGGACAACCAATTCCAAGTCAATGAGAAAAGCGAAGAAGAAGACCACATGGATGGTGTACAGTTTGATGAAAATCATACCTGCTTAATACCAACAGACCTAGAATCAACACATGAGGTGGGGGAACCTCAGGAAGAACAAGTGCAACTAAGGAGAAAAAAGAAGAAGATGAAGGCCGACCAAACTGCAAACAATGTTAGGTTGGACAGTGATGATATGAAACTAATGACAAAATCAATCACCAAAGTAGTGCAATCTAGTTTCAAGTCTATAGAAGAATGACAAGAGGAGCTCTCAGGTATAGTCACTGACCTTCTTAAGGTTCTCTATAAAGCAGTGGAATAAGTTAAGATTCTTGTTTAATTCCCAAGTCCAACATCAAACTCCCAAGCCCCATCTGAAACATCATGAATGGATCAAACTGTAGTCTTTGTGCGAACCCTACCGATAATGGTATAGGTCTCTAAAGTCGCTGTTAAGTGTCCCCCCCAGAATCTATTCTCGATTTATAGGATACTTACCAACTCATTATAGATTTTTCATCTATGCATATGAATGAAGTATATGCGGTCCATAATGTTGTTAATGTAGAAATAATGTCGCATGAGCACCACCTGGATACAAAGGTAAAGGCTCCACATCAAGACATCAGGAAAATGAAAAGTGAAATTCAAGCGGCCAAGCAAAATAAGTTAGAATCATATTGTAACTTCCAGAGAATCAGTGAAGCATCCACCCTGTCCTGTAGCATGTTTGAAGAAGAAGGAATAACATCAGAAATGGCCCCAAATGCCAAAATAGAATAGTTAGCCAAGTTAGTGACAGACCTTAAGAAAAAATTAATACAGTTAGAGGCACAAAGAAGACCAATCACAAGTTGAGAAGTGTTGGCATGAAGAAGAGAAGTAGCTGTCAAGGCTACGAAAGAAATAGAAGAGGAGAAGCAAATATGTGCTAAGGCTGTGGATGAGGTCTCCAACACTTAGTAAGACTTAATGGATGATGAGCAATCACAGAAGATTGTGAATGAGCTCACTACTGTGGAAGAAAATATCACGCAAATGTGCAATAAGATGAAGCAACTTCCCTTAGAGGAGAAAAAGATAAAGACAATATAAGTACACATACTACAGTAGCAAACCACTGCGCTACATGAAGAAAAGGTATAAGAATTGCAAGAAGAAGTAGACAAAGTCATATGGATAATTCAGTCTCTGCATCAGAAGGTCCATGAGGTAGCATCCTCATAAGAAAGTAACATGCCAGGACATGTCATTTTCAACCTGGTGGATAACATGTAGGAAACAAAGGAGGAGGTGTGCACAAAAACATAGAAGTTGCTGAAAATTGTGGAGGTTTTTTAGAACAAAATCAACGCAAGCCAGTTTATGTATCACTAACTTTCGTGGCTCGAGATGAGCCAAAAGTGAGTGTTCGAGGCTTGTTGGGCCTCAGGACGGATGAATTCTGCCTAAGTAAGGAAGAATAATGTAAAGGAGAAGAGGAAGGAGCTATGAGAGAAGAAGCAACATCAAAGGAGAGGGAAGAATGCTGGAACAGAAGAAAGAAAGTGAAGAAGAAGATAAAGAGAAGGCGTGGGACTAGGAAGTTGCGCTAGATTAGTAGGATATGATAGAAGGATAGAGAAAGATACATGATGACATGGTAGAATATTCACAGAAGCAGGCATGTGAAGAAGCGTAACAGTAGGAAAATGACAGTAAGGCATCACACTGAGAAAGTGACAGTCCTTAGTGATTATGGGTACGAGATCAACTTGATCCAAAGAGAACCAAACATGTAAGGGAATATTTGTAAGTGAGGCCGATAATGCCTTTTTGTTATGTATTTCTAGAATAGGAAAGACAACCTGTTGGATGAGGATAGTAAGTCGATTGGGATAGCGACTGAATATGAGTCTATATTGACTTAGTATTGAATCTGTACAAGCATGTACATGATTTTTTATCAAGTCTATAATAGGGATATAAAAGAAGGAACCCAAGCTGTAAATGGGTTAGATGGTTTTGAGTTGATTAGAAGATACAACAATTTTGAGTAAGTCTCTAGACTCTTGGAAAAGACGCTTGAGATAGAGATAGATATTTTTTTGGTTAATAACTTTGGATAGCTAAGTGCATAAGAGTGGTGGATTTGCAGCTGTGTGCGTAGATAGGTAGAGAAGGTCGAGTCGATCCAGGCTGTGTGCAGATCGCTAGTAGGAGTGGAGTAGAGCAAGAAGAGAGAAGATCATAGAGCATGAGAGGGAGGAAAGTTTGTAAAATATAGAAGAGAATACCTTGACAGAGTCTGCAACTTTGTGCACAAAAAAAGTTGCATCTATTTTGTCATGCCAATGCTAGATGAAG
This sequence comes from Pseudotsuga menziesii, assembly GCA_001517045.1. Taxonomy (NCBI): domain Eukaryota; kingdom Viridiplantae; phylum Streptophyta; class Pinopsida; order Pinales; family Pinaceae; genus Pseudotsuga; species Pseudotsuga menziesii. The sequence continues at coordinate 121,803 of LPNX010239789.1, read as the reverse complement.
AGCACCTTGTGGTTTTTTCCCAGATGGGTTTCCACATTATATACTGTGTATATGTGTGAATGCTGAGTAGCTGAGTTCAGTGCATATTTACTTTGACAATTGGTTGATTGGTTATTGTGTTACAAGTGGTTAAATACATGACTAACGTGTTATAATAATGAATATGATTATACTATCAGTTTACGTGAATTTTTGAGATAAGGGTGAATCATACTTTAGTGTTGATATATAAGTGAAAACTACCCACCCACCTTCTCAGTCTTCATTGGAAACCTTAGTGCAGAGCTAAGGACCTAAAAAATGCTCCCATACAAGCTGCAGAAACTTGGTTCTGAAAGATACCCATAAAACTGAGATATCTCGGGTTAGACAAAATTTCTGTCGCAGGTGCTATCAACTGGGCTCTGCTCTGTTAGGCTGATATCTTGGGCTTTGTTGTGCTAACCAAAGAGGTCTTGAACCTGGGTCTAGGGATAAGGGAAGAGGAAAAAGCCAATAGTTCTCTCTCTCTCTCTCTCTCTCTCTCTCTCTCACACACACACACACACACATGTATGCCTCCCCTACCACTAACCCCCCCTCCTCACTCTCTCTATACCTATCCCCTCTGCTTCCTAACCCTTCCTAACCCATTCTCTCACTTTCTCCCCTGCTCCACTTACCCTCAATATGTTAACACCCCCATCCGTCTCTACCTCTAACCCTTTAACACCCCCCCTTTCTCTACCCCTAACCCCTTACCACCCCAATATCTCTCTCTCTCTCTCTTTCTCTAACCCCTTAACACACTCCCTATCTCTCTATATCTAACCCATTAACACCACCAAATGTATCTCCCTTTACCTCTCTCTCTCTACCTATAAACCCTTAACACTAACCCTCTCTCTCTACCTCTAACCCTTTACTGCCCCCAAATTATTTTTAATGTTACCGTCACCAAACCAAAAT
>LPNX010239789.1:106786-120592 GCA_001517045.1 Pseudotsuga menziesii | reverse complement strand
TACCACTTACCACCCTCCATCTCTCTCTCTCTCTCTCTCTCTCTCTCTCTCTACCCCTTCTCTCTTTAACTACCCTAATCATCCCTAATCCCATACCCCCTCCCACCACCTTGATATTTCTCTCGTTCTCTCCCCTAACCCCCCTATATACTTCCTAGGATTCAAGAAGATCAATACCATGTAAGATGTTACTTTTGATGAAGACTCAACTTACAACAAGTTAAGAAATTCCATCTTCGACAAATTGAAGAAACTAAAGTTCTTATAACCAAATATATAGTTATGGAATAAAATATCCAAGAAGACCATGAATATCATGACCTGACAAAACCACATAGACTTGTAGATCCAGCTCGTGAAAATAATTCCTACAAGAGAGTACCCTCATGGGAATGTTAGGTTATCCAATATGCAGAAATTTATGGTACTATAGATGGGAATTACAGAGAGAGAAAAAGATCGAGACCATACTCCAGCTATGTGGCACTACTTTGTGACATCATTAATAAAGAACCTTCCAACTATGAGGAAGCAACATAAATTAAGGAATGGAAGGATTCCATGATTGAAGAATATCAATCCATCATAAATAATTATGTTTGGGAGGTGGTCATGAAACCAAAAGGGATGTCTGTAGTGTCTTCCAAATGGATCTAAATATCAAACATGCAACATACATAAGAATAGAAGAATATAAGGAAATATTTGTAGCATGTGGCTTCTCCTAGGAAGGAGGTATATATTATGAGGAGACATTTGCACCGATAGGGAGATACACTTCCATAAGATCAATATTATACTTAGCTACAATAATGAAATGGAAGATACACCAAATGGATGTCAATACAAATTTCTTAAATGGTGTAGTTGAAGAGGAAGTGTACGTGGATGAACCACTTGGATTTGAGACACATGAAAAATAGACTCATGTGTGCAAGTTAAATAAGAACTTACATGATTTGAATAAGGAACCTAGTACATGGTATGATAGGATAGATAATTTTCTGATGAGATTGGGCTTTACCAAGAGTAAAACATATTCCAACCTCTACTTCAAGGTTGAGTGAAGAAGACTAGTGATACTCCTAATATATGTAGATCACTTGTTACTAAAAGGTGAGGAGGATCTCATTGCATATACAAAGAGGATAATTACCACAGAGTTCGAGATGAAGGACCTAGGGATGATGCACTACTTGTTAGGTCTAGGGGTGTGGCAGAGATCAGATGGTGTATTCCATGGTCAAGGAAAATATGCTGTAGAGATTTTGAAGTGATTCAGAATAATGGATTGCAAGGATTTTTCCACACCCATGGCAACAAAATTGAAGCTACTATGTGATGATTCTTTAGAAAAGTTGATTCCATGATGTATAGATAGATGATTGGATTGTTGATGTAACTAATGAACACAAGGCTTGACATATGCTTTGTTGTGAACACATTGAGCTAGTTTATAAAAGATCTGATACTTGTTCACCTGGTTGTTGCAAAGAATATATTGAGGTAACTGAAGGGTACAATTGAGTATAGGATTAGGTCTGTGATGGAATAGAATATTAACTTGCATGGTTGTGTTGATTCTAATTGGGCGGGTAGTGCAACATATAGGAAGAGCAATTTAAGATGATTCTTCAGCTTGGGATCTTGTGAGATCTCTTGGTTTAGCAGAAAGCAGTAGAGTGTGACACTAAGTACACCCAAAGTAGAGTACATTACAGCTTGTTCGACTAGTTGTGAGGTAATATGGATCCAGTGTTAAAGAAATGTAACTTCAGAAGATATTCTATTGTAGTTTTATTGTATTCCTCCTTCATATATGTTATTCCTCCATTTAGAGATGTCATTGATTTAATTGGTCATGTAAAAGTCACGAGGTAAAACCTATGTTGTAATTCGAGGCAATAATACCCACAAAAGTATTTTATAAATGTTTTTTGAGTCTCCCTAGGTAGGTAGTCCCTAATTAGAGAACCTAGATAACCTAGTTAGTTATTTGAGTCACTAACCTAATGAATATAATTAGGTGAGGCGCCTATCTCATTCTCACACACTTTTTCACTCAAGCATTGCGTAAGAGAGAGAGAGAGAGAGAGAGAGAGAGAGAGAGAGAGAGAGAGAGAGAGAGAGAGAGAGAGTCTACTATAGAAGAGGAGCTTCTATTCTTGTCATTGGGGTCACTGTACTTGGTCGAATTCTATATAGATAAATTTTTGTTGGGTTTTCTTCCCGATGAGGGTTTCCCTAGATAAATATCTATATTCTTTTGTGTGGATGTGCTTGTGTTTCTTTCAGTGATCCTTTTATTATGGTTATGATGCTAATTTTTTTTAGATAATGTATAAACATTAAAAATATAACATGTTATCAAATCCACCGTGAAATAAGTCTTTGTGTAGCCGAAACACTGCTACAACTGCAACTATTGGATATTAGGGTTTCATTCCTGAAAAAGCCTAGAAGGAAAAATATAGTCATCTTGGAATTTTCACTATAACTCAAGTTTGGAAAAGTGTCAAGAGTGAAAAATTTGACAGAATGAAGAAGAAATATTTATGTACCTTTTGTGTGAGTTTCAACCTCATATTCACTACAATATAGGAGATGTGAGTCATCTGATTTAGGGTTCTGGCCTCTCCCATAATTCAACCTTAAACATGTGAACTATGGAGAATTGCTATATCTCGGGATAGGAAGGTTCAAATGAAATTTCATAAGATGTTTCAGATAAGGAATGAACTATAGTTTCTGTGGTACTAGTTTTAGACCCCAAAGGTGAAACAATGACATGTGGCATTCCATATAATTTCTCTGCGGCTGAACAATCCTCAAACAAGCCACCTTGGGAAAATTCACATATGTTCCACTTAGTGAATCCAATTCCGCTCTAACCTATGGGGTTGGAAAGAATACAAATTAGGATATTTCAAGATGAATTTTCATACTGCGAGGAGCAGGAATTTTGAAGATATATCATAATCAATATCAGACAAGTATGTAGAAGAAATTGGAGAAAACTAGGGTTTCCTATTTCGGGCACTTCCCTCCACTGATCGTGGGTGAGACGTCATGTTATTTGTAGGTGTTGCTGGACAGGGTCAAACTTGTCTGGGTTAGTGCTTAGGGAGATTGCTGAGTTAGGGGTGTCAATAGAGTGTGAACTCCTGTCGACATATCTATGTCAACAACCTTATGTGGTAAAATAATATTCCATGCACCTAAGGCCAAAAAAACACTTTAAACCAACACACATCACATCTCAAGGGAATCCTTCACCACTTAGTTGGTACATTAACACCATTTTGATTTTTGAGAATGAGGTATATTTAACTTTGTTTCTATGATATTGAAATTTATAGTTGTTTGTTTTCATCGGTTTAACATGCACAAAATAATAATAATAATAATAATAATAATAATAATAATAATAAAATCCAAATCCAAATCTAAATTATAAAATAGAACTAAAAAAAATCTAAATTAAATTATCAAATAAACTAAATTATGGTAATCTATATTACAAAACACAACTAATGGAAATAATTAGTTTTACACTTTTTTTAAATACACTAACTAATTTACAACAACTATTTTTCAAATAAAACAATAAACTATTTTTTACGGGTTTAAGATTTTTTTCGAGCCTACCTTATTGTTTGGAGGCCTTGGAAAACATGAGGGGATTATTGGTGGTGGTTGTTTTTGATGATGTAACCCTCACTCGATCTCACAAACCCTTGGTTGATTTGCTTCTCATTGCTCGGTTGAGACTTTGAACAATAGTCATGATGGAAATAAACTTCTAGTATTTTTTTTGCATTTTTATAACACTTTTCAGGGGTTTAATCGAGATAATATCTCAATCTAGCTATTATCTCATTCGAGCTCCTAACCCTCAATCGAGTTGTACTTCTTGATCGACGATTAATTAAAGGATCGGTCGAGTGCTTTGTTTATTCCCCAATTGAGCTTTTAAAATATTTATTGAGGGATTTGCAAAATCTCAATCGAGCTCCTTTTTCTTGCCTTTTACACCCTCTTCTTTCCAAAAGTGTTACTCATCTTCATGGGAACACCCTTGACCAATATCAATATCAATAGCAGGGGTTACTATTAATAACTAAGTTTTGACATGGTAACACTAATTAATATTGATATCATGATGTTTAGAGAGATACTTAATGCTTTTTTCCAACAAGCTATTATATCCTTTGTCTCATTATGCCAAATTTGATTTTGTTTGTTTTATATTGGTAGATTCTTGAGCATATAGTATTTGAACCAGATGATAAGAAAGAAATGGTGACACATGAATTTTCAACATTCATATGATATGAAACAAAACAAATGGAATTAGCATCGACAATCATGAACTAATATCACCACTTGTATTAAGACAACTTATTATTTTTATTTCAATCGAGTCATTTATGTTAATGATATGACATACATATCAACCAAGAATCCATAGGGTTTTTAACTAAGTAGTAGGGAATCTATGGTGTAGAAATTAACACTACCATCTGTGTATTCCTAATTCCTTTTTAGGTTATGTCTTAGAACAATTGGCAATGAAGAAGTTGAATATTGCTAAGAGGAAAGCTGTGAGCTTCATACCTTGAATAATCTTGTGGGAAGATATCTAAACGTTTGATTCAAAACATGGAACATCTAGGATTACCTTGCTATACAAAATCTCTCTCTCTATTTTTTATAACAGGTGCCATAGTTTTGATTTTCCCATAAGGTCACACGTTTAAAGAGAGGATAAAAACCAAAGCTCTCATGGACATTCCATTCAAACCAATAGACCTAACCTACTCATTTTCTTGTCATGATTTTACATCTCTTTTACCTAATTTAGGTATTATGTTTCTCTCTATTTTTTTGTTAGAGTTAGGATTTATTTTATATATATATATATATATATATTTGGATTGCGCTTCTATATCTGAAGTTAATGAATTATTACTTTTGGGACATATCATTCTCAATTTCAGATGTTAAGAACAACTTCACTCTAAAACAGAACATGATGTCGATCAAACTTTGCTATATACATTTTAAAAATACAACAAATCATAGAAGAAATTATGAAAATTTGATCAATCCTCTAACATAAATGAAAAATACATGCAAAAAAACACCAAACATTAAAAGAAACAAGCCTTCCTTATATAAGCTGGTTCTATTTTGGACTTAGAGTTATAGGTTGGTTCCATGATCTCTCAATCATGTCATGCCACATATGCTACTATGTTAGATTATGTTGCTAGATTCTAAATTATATTGTGATGAGTACAAATTCCATGCTTAGTAAGGGACTTTTTTCAAGGTCCCATAAAGGATGACTAAGTGTGTCTAGTTGTGACATACCATTGAGTTATTGTGATGCCTAAAGACTATTTATTGCCTTTAGTAGAAGGTTTTTGAATGCATTAAATCTTTAAATGTAAGCAAAGTTTAGGAAGAGAACTTATTGTGTGCAAGCTTATGGATTTGCGGTGTGTAGAAATTTAGAAGGGACCTGGTCACTTCTAAATTTCTACACAGTGAAAATCCATAAGCTTTCACACAATCACTGAACGCTATTGAAACATTCATGCTAAAAAAGAAGAGAACTTATGATTAGGCTCACTCAAGTGCTCTTGGGATTTGAGACATTATTAAAAAAATTCCTCTCAATGTAGATGAGCCATTACCCTACCAAAATGTCTCTATTCATAGGGTTGTTCATTCTCCTATGCACTTGGGTATGTTCGATTTTATGTGCGTGTGAGTCTAAAAGAAGATTCGCAAGGCCAAGTCATTTGTAATTTTTATTTTCCATTCATAAAACATAGAAATAAGTAGATCTTTTTTTTAATTTTATTAAAAATATGTAAGATGATTAAAAATTATATATTTGAAACCATTTTATATTTCATTAAAACCAGGAGTAATTTAAAAAGTAGACAAATTCATTTTTTTAAATACTTTACGATAATTATTTTTTTTAAATTTAAATATTATTAAATTCCTTAAAAATTAATATTTAAAAATACTTATAAAAATTAAAGTTTAATAATGAAAATTAGTTATAAAAAAATATTTGTGGCTATACTTGTCTTAAGAACCCTTAACTTCTGTTGATAAATTTCTATGGTGGTAGGTTACAGATGTTGTTGGAGAAACCACAGTATTGAAAGGACTAAGTCAATGTTTCGAACCCATATCAGGATTCATCATCAGGACAATGTCAAATGTGGAGAGCGTGAGACTAATAGATAAATACTAGAACCGTGTAGAGAAAGATTTAATGTCGGCCTGGGTGGGAGGCTAGGGTTTGGTAAGTTAAAAAAATTTAGATTTTTAAATTGTGCCGAATGTTGAATTAATATATTAAAACTATTTACAAATATTAATTTATGACTTTTTTATAAAAGCCATAAAATTATAAAAGTTGCTTGAAGTTTTTTATTTTAAAGAAATTTTGATTCTTAAATTAAGTTTATTAAAGACCTTAAAAACACTATAGTTAGTCTTTTAATTTATTAAATAATTTTATTATTATTTAAAGAATTATAAAAAATTGAAGAATTTTTAAGGTATAGTTAAAATTAGTTCTAAAATTAACATTAAGTTAACAAGTTTTTATAATTATTTTTTTTTAAAGATTTTTTAAAAAATCTTAAAAATTTTTAAAATTATTTGTTGCTTATATAAAAGTTAATAATAATAATTAAATTTATATTTTAAATTTTAATTTAAAAGTTTTTCTTAATGTGTTGGAAATTGTTTTTATATAATTCTTAATTATAATATAGAATTTATTAATGTGTTAGGGATTTTAGGTCTTATTAAGGACTAGGTACGAGGGTAAGAAGAAAAGGCGTGGGGCGAGAGGCTGAAAGGAGTAAAAAGGAAAGGTTAAAAAAGTTAAGACCAAGAGGACCTAGTCAAGGGACAGAATGAGGGGGGAAATTATCTTTTCGATTGAGAATCGAGGGAAGCCAATTCGTGCTCACCTCGAGGCCACCATCCCTATTTAGATTGTGTGGAAGTTTGATTATTTCCAAGGCTTCTCTAAATTTTCTTTTGAAATAGTGGTCTTCTTTTGTGAGGATTATGGTGTCTTCTAGGCAAATGTGATGTTTGGTTTTGGAAACATGTTCTACAAGGGCTGAGGTACAGATACATTCTTTTCTAATGTCGGATCCATGTTCCTTTAACCAGGTGTGGAAAGAACGTCCTGTCTCACCTATATAGCTAATCTTGCAAGAGCAAGGGACCTTATAAACCCCTCTGAATTGTGTATGATCAATAGGATCTTTAACGGATCTCATTCTCTTCTTAATGGTCTCTAAGGGTTTGAACGAGGTTGTAATGTTGTTTTTGTTAAGAATTCTAAAGATCGTATCAGTTACCCCTATATACAAGATCTCTAGAATTAAATTAAAATTAAAATTAAATTAAATTAAAAGAATTAAATTAAAATTTAAAATATAATTTAAAAATAAAAATGAATTTAAAATATAAATTTAATTATTATTATTAACTTTTATATAAGCAACAAATAATTTTAATTTTTTTTTAGATTTTTAAAAAAATCTTAAAATTTTTTTAATTATAAAAACTTATTAACTTAATGTTAATTTTAGAACTAATTTTAACTATACCTTAAAAATTCTTCAATTTTTTATAATTCTTTAAATAATAATAAAATTATTTAATAAATTAAAAGACTAACTATGGTCTAACTATGGTCTTTTTAAGGTCTTTAATAAACTTAATTTAAGAATTAACGTTTCTTTAAAATAAAAAACTTCAAGCAACTTTTATAATTTTATGGCTTTTATAAAAAAGTCATAAATTAATATTTTTAAATAGTTTTAATATTTTAATTCAACACAATTTAATAAATTAATTCAGCACAATTTAAAAAATTAAATTTTTTTAACCTACCAAACCCTAGCCTCCCACCCAGGTCGACATTAGATCTTTCTCTACACAGTTCTAGTATTTATCTATTAGTCTCGTGCTCTCCACATTTGACATTGTCCTGATGATGAATCCTGATATGGATCTGAAACGTCGACTTAGTCCTTTCAATACTATGGTTTCTCCGACAACATCCGTGACCCTTAACTTTTAAACTTTAACTTATAAATGGTGATTAAGACGGCCCAAAAGAGTTATATATCGAGAAATTATGTAAAATTGATGCCTATAAAATACAAGAGTGTGGCTATTATCTTAGACAACATTAGATTATTCTCTTTCTCATTGACAACTTATCGCATTAACTATCTTCTTGTTTCTTGCAGTCTGGTAGGGAATGCATAATCTGATACATTTCTTAAAGGATTGTTTACTTTCTTATCGCCAAGTTATTGGATTAACAACCTTCTCGTTTCTTGTAGGATGATAGTGAAGGAATAATCTCATACATTTCAAAAAGGATTTGCAATGGAGGACTGGATGATGAGTTGCAAGGAGGAGGACTTGATGAGCGGTGACAAGGAAGAACTGATGAACATTGACGAGGAGGATTAGTTGTTCTAGGAATTTGTCCTGTCTCTACCTCTGCACCTAGACAAACCATCATGCTCATCACAGAAGGATATGTATTAATGAAATAGAGAGAGGATTTATGTAAACTTATGGGAATCCTTAATGTAAAATAATTCACTTTGGAATAATTTAAGGAACTCTGCATAGAGTTCGGGATTTAGAGGGAGTTGAGAAATCTATACAATCCTCAACAAAATGGGGTTGTAGAACGAAAGAATCAAACCATCATGGAACTAGAAAAAGAAATGGCGCATGACCAGGATCTTCTTATGCACCTTATTCAATAGTAATATAACATGAACGAATGTTGATGAAAACACTTTGTCTTGCATATTTCTTATTTTTCTTGGTTCAATGATGCGATCTAAATGAACCAATGCTGCAATATGTCTATTATTTTTGAATGATGTGATGTCTCCGTCTTCTGAATAATGTCATGTTGATTGATTTTTTCATAATTAAACCTAATCCTACAATCTAATGTATCGATGCGACCTAAATATGAAAAAGTTATAATGAAACCCATGCTTGGATCTCTAAGTATTGTTGCGATAGTTGAAAAATATATGCGCAAAAACCCCCTTCTTACTGCAGGAATGTGGTTCCGACAGTTCTCCTTCGAACATCGTGGGTGAGAATTCATCTTCTTTGTAGGTGTTGTTGGATAGGGTAAAACCTATCTGGGTCGGTGCTCAGGGAGATTGATGAGTTAGGGGTGTCAACATAGTGTGAACCCTTGTTGACATATCTGTGTCAACACCCTTATGCTATAAAATAATCTTTCATGCATCTAAGGATAATAAAAACAATTTAAATCAACACACATCACATCCCAAGGGAATCCTTCACCACTTAGTGGGTACATTAACACCATTTTGATTTTTTGAGAATGGGGTATATTTAAATTTGATTCTATGATCTTGAAATTTATAGTTATAATTTTTCATCTGTTTAACACACACAAAATAATAATAATAATAATAATAATAAATCCAAATCTAAATCTAAATTATAAAACACAACGAAGAAAATATATATAAATTAAATTATTAAATAAACTAAATTATGTAAATCTATATTACAAAACACAACTAATGAAAATAATCTGTTTTACAATTTTTTTAAATACACTAACTAATTTTTAAATAAAAGAATAAACTATTTTTTTAATGGTTTAAGAGTTTTTTCGAGCCTACCTTGTTGTTTGGAGGCCTTGGAAACATGAGGGGATTATTGGTGGTGGTTGTTGGTGACGATGTGACCCTCACTCGATCTCACAAACCCTTAGTCGAGTTACATCTCATTTCTTGGTAGAGACTTTGAACAATAGTTGTGATGGAAATAAATTGCTTGTATTTTTTTCCATTTTTATAACACTTTTTAGGATTTCAATCGAGATAATAGATCTATCTATTTATTGTCTCGTTCGAGTTCCTAACCCTCGATCAAGTTGTACTTCTTGATCAACATTTAATTAAAGGATAGATCGAGTGCTTTGTTTATTCCTCGACCGAGATTTTAAAATATCGATTAAGGGATTTGCAAAATCTCGATCGAGCTCCGTTTTCCTGCCCTTTACGCCCTATGATTTCCAAAAGTGTTACTCATCTTCATGGGAACACCCTTGACCAATATCAATATCAATAGCAAGGGTTACTGTTAGCAACTAAGTTTTGACCTGGTAACACTAATTAATATTGATATCCTCATGTTTAGAGAGATACTTAATGTTTTTTTTCCAACAAGTTATTATATCCTTGGTCTCATTATGCAAAATTTGATTTTGTTTGTTGTATATTGGAAGATTTTTGAGCATATAGAATTTGAACCAAATGATAAGAACAAAATGGTAACACATGAATTTTCAACATTCATATGATATGAAACAAAACAAATTGTGTTAGAAATGACAATCATGAACTAATATCACCACTTGTATTAAGACAACTTATTATTGTTATTTCAATTGAGTCATTTATGTTAATGATATGACATACATATCAACCAAGAAGCCATAGGGTTTGTTACTAAGTAGTAAGGAATCTATGGTGCAGTAATTACCACTACAATATGTGTATTCCTAATGAATTTATAGGTTATGTCTTAGAAGAGTTGGCAATGAGGAAGTTGAATATTGCTAAGAGGCAATCCGTCAGTTGCATACCTTGAATAATATTGTGGGAAGATATCTAAAAATTTGATTCAAAACATGGAACATCTAGGAATACCTTGCTATAGAAAATGTCTCTCTATATTTTTTATAACAGGTGCCATAGTCTTGGTCTTCCCATAAGGTCACACGTTTAAAGAGAGGATAAAAAGAAAAGCTCTCATGAACATTCCATTCAAACTAATAGACCTAATTTACTCATTTTTGTGTAATGAATTTATATCTCTTTTTCCTAATTTAGGTATTATGATTAAAGAAAGTAGTAGCATAAACTCACAACATTAAAATGTTTGGACACATAACAAATTTACCTCTTAAGCTCAATGCCCAACACTCTAATCCTTAAAGGATACATTTTTTGACTTAGATATGCAAAATATTTTAATCGATTTAAGTAGGTTTTCAAAGTTAGTACTCAATATGAGGTTTATCATTTGCATGCTTAAAAGTTAATATTTAGTTGTGGTTTTTTTTCAAACACGTTTTTTGTTGTTATCATTAGGATTTACTTTATATATATATATATATATATATATATATGGATTGTGCTTCTATATCTAAACTTAATGAGTTATTACTTTTGGGACATATCATTCACAATTTAAGATGTTAAGAACAACTTTACTCTAAAAGAAAACATGATCTCGGTCAAACTTTGCTATATACAATTTAAAAATACAACAAACAATAGAAGAAATTCTGAAAAATTGATCAATCCTCTAACATAAATGACAAAACACATGCAAAAAAACACCAAACATTAAGAAGAAATAAGCCTTCATTATATAACTTGGTTCCATTTTGGCTGTAGAGTTATAGCTTGGTTCCATGATCTCTCAATCATGTCATGCCATATATGCATATCTACTACCTTATATTGTGTTTCTAGATTCTAAATTGTATTGTGATGACACATTCCATGCTTAGTAAGGGAATTTGTTTCAAGTCCCATAAAGGATGACTAAGCCTAACTAGTTGTGACCTACCATTGAGTTATCGTGATGCTTAAATGCTATTTATTGCCTCTAGTAGAAGGTTTTTGAATGCATTAAAGAATTATATGTAAGCAAAGTTTAGGAAGAAAACTTATTGTGTGCAAGCTTAGTGTAGAAATTTAGAAGTGACATGGTCACCTTTAAATTTCTACACAGTGCAAATCCATAAGCTTGCACACAATGATTGAACACTGGAAACATTCATGCTAAAAAAAGAGAGCTTATGATATTAAAGAAACATTTACTTGAAATTTTGTATCTTTTAAAACAATTTATCCAAAATGTAAGATATGTTTGGTGAATGTATTGGACAAATGCAGAGTCATCCATAGTCCATGTTGGTGTCCATACGTCATCAGACAATTTTACTAAGTTATCATGCATGTTAGGGTATCCTACCTTACATTCGAGCCTTGTCACAAGGGGCCAATGAACAACCCTAACCCCCACCGGTTTTCAACCTGTGACCTCCAAGGAGATAAAGCATGTTCTTTTTCCACAGAAAAAAATTGTAATTTATATACAAAGGCACAAAATTACATTCTTCAGATGGTACAATATCACAAATGATAATTGTCCATGCTCTCAAAGTATTAACAAAAAACCACAAATGGAATTCTTATAGAGGATCATAGCTATTAGATAGTTTATCATAGTATAATCAGAAACCATCTTACATAATCAGTCCAAAATTCAAATAATTCTGCACATCTCAAAAGGGTTTAAGCCCGTATAGTCTCATAGACAACAATAAAAAAAGCAGATAAATATGCACATAAAAAAAGATAATACATTCCCAAATAGACAGACATGTTCATAAAAAAAAATGCCATAGTCATTATACATACTACAAGATCAACTAAAAAAGATGAAAGGACTTGACTCTTTCAAATGCTCGAAACTTAGTAATATGCCAATACCCATCCACAACAATTGCTCCATCTTTTTCTAATTCATCTGCTTTTGAGTTTCTTTCTCGATATATGTGCTTGAAATACACATTCTCGAAGATATATGATAATCTGATAACTTCATGAAGAACCTGTGAAAGCTGCATATTTTCAATTCTGAACTTGCATGTAACCCAATTTATAACCAACTGTGAGTAACCAAAAATAATCATAATAGAAATATGATTTTTCAGAGCCAAATTAAGGAGTAGCTTCAAAGAAAGTATCTCAACATAGTTTTTAGTACCAAATCCTAGTACAACTTTAAAAGTAAAATAATGATCATCATTTATGTAAAGCAAACCACCAGCTCCACAAAGTTGAGGTTCACCAGCAGCCAAACAATCAAAATACCCTTATGGAGAAGATTTATCAATAATCTCCTCAACAACAGTTCTGATGTTCATAACAATGTTATCCTATGGATAACAACTCAGTAAGCCCAAACAAAAAGAAGAAACCCATCCAGAACCATCAAACAGAACCCCGGGGTCTAAAGAAACCACCTCCAACCGCCCCATCTAACAAAAACCTTCCACCAAAAAGACTAGTTTACCTAAATCAACACCAGAACTAAATCCTGGCACACTATCCGACAATGCCCATCTAGAAACACCAGAAGGAATATCCATATTAGGACCCATTTGAGCTGAAGGCAAATTGCACTAGATCAAACCCTAATACGAGATCACCTCCTCACGTCGAAAAGATGGATCCATAACATCAAAAACTAGTGAAGTATGCCCCCGAGGAGACTTAATTACCTAGCGTCCCTTGGGAGAAGTACGAGCCATCTCCTTAATGTCTCAACGAGAAATTCCACAAATGTGGCACCAGAGAAGGACACCAAGTGAAAAGGAGAAAATATCGTCAGCAATCTCGACAAAATAAAATACCTAACCCTAGAGATCAAGTTGGTTCAATCTAAGTTGAAAACAAAAAAACCTAACCCACACCTCATCAACCCACAAAGGAGTACGTTTTGTCAAAATTGCCTCCAAATTCATACCACATGAGAGTAATCAACGCATTTATAAACAAGATGATGATAATATTCAATCCCTTTCTAATAAAGCATGTCTTAACCATTAGTCTCACTCAGGTGCTCTTGACTAGATTTGAGACATTATTAAAAGCA
>LPNX010239789.1:95280-106350 GCA_001517045.1 Pseudotsuga menziesii | reverse complement strand
TATATATATCTAAAACAATTGTATATTTCCTTAAAACTAGGAGTAATTTAAAAAGTAGACAAATTCCTTTTTTAAAATAGTTCTATTAGTTTTATGGTTAAGGTAAAAATTTATGATAATTTTTTTTTTAATTTAAATATTTATTAACTTTAAAGTTGAATAATGAAAATTACTTATAAAAAAAATTACAAACACAACACGTATACTTGTTTTAAGGACCCTTATTCATCCACCACAAATCCCTTCACTTTTAAACTTTAACCTATAAATGGTGATTAAGTCGACCCAAAAGATGCGTACATCAAGAACATCCGTTAGATTGGTGGCTATAAAATACAAGAGAGTGGCCATCAACTCGGACCACATTGGATTAACAGCCTTCCCGTTTCTTGTAGGTTGATAGCGAACACATAATATGATACATTTCATGAAGGATTATTCTCTTTCTTAATATCGCCAAGTTATCGGATTAATAGCCTTGTTGTTTCTTGTAGGATGATAGCGAAGGAACAATCTCATACATTTCAAAAAGGATTTGCAATGGTAGACTCATACAAGATCATCATAGAAGGATCTATATTGACAGCACAGAGAGAGGATTTACGTAAAGTTATGGACATCCTTAATGTAAAAGAACAACTTGCTTGCACACTTTTAATTCATTATCACTGGGATTCTGAAAAATTACCTCAAGCATGCATAGAAAGAGGAAGTGACTGGTTGTTTTCACAAGTGGGTGTTGTGATTAGATAGGAACCTGCAACAAACTATGTAGGTACCGTCTGCAATGTCTGCACAGAAGAAGATTTTCAGGAGGAGGACACCACAATGATGGATTGTGGTCATACTTTTTTCAATGTCTGTTAGATGAAGAAATTTTTTAACAAGATAAGCAAGGGGGGCAGAGCAAGCAGATTAAGTGAATGGATCCTCAAGGTAATGTCATATGTGATGAAGACATTGTATGAAAGCTGGTCTCTGTAAAATATCCTGAAGCATCCCAACGCTTTGATCACTTCTTGTTTGAATCCTTTTTTGATGATAACAATAGATTGAAATGGTGCCCAAGTGTTCCCAACTGTGGAAATTCCATCATTGTACTTGAAGGAGATGTTTACTGTGAGATCCAGTGCATTTGTGGACACCAATTTTGCTTCAATTTTTTGGATCAACCACATTCTCCTTGTTCCTACTTCATTTTGGAGCTTTGGAATAAGCAACGTCATCACGGATCAAAGAATTGGATTACAGTTAATACCAATTTGTTTCCCAAGTGTGGGAAGAAAGTGGGAAGAACTGGAACTCAAATCTTTCAAATGCTCGAAACTCAGTAATATGCCAATACCCATCCAGAACAATTGCTCCATCTTTTTCTAATTCATCTTTTTTTGAGTTTCTTTCTCGATAGATGTGCTTGAAATCCACATTCTTGAACATATCTGATAATCTGATAACTTCATGAAGAACCTGTGAAAGATGCATATTTTGAATTCTAAACTTGCATGTAACCCAATTTATAACTAACAGTGAGTCACCAAAAATATGCAAAATAGAAATATGATTTTTCAGAGCCAAAGTAAGGAGTATCATCAAAGAAAGTAGCTCAACATAGTTGTTAGTAACAAATCTGAGTCCAACTTTAAAAGTAAAATAATGATCATCATTTATGTAAAGCAAACCACTAGCTCCACAAAGTTGAGGTTCACCAGTAGCCGAACCATCAAAATACCCCCATGGAGAAGATTTATCAATAATCTCCTCAAAAACAGGTTTGATGTTCATAACAATGTTATCATGTGGATAAGAACTCAATAATGCCAAACAAAAAGAAGAAACCTGTGTAGGAAAAAGGGTGATATCTTCAAAGCAACTCTGGTTTCTAGCCTTCCAAATAAACCACACAACAATAATAGGTGATTATCTTATATGCTTCACCTCCTCATTAAGACACCAAGTCTTCACACAAGATATCACCAAATCACCAGTCCATAAATTCTTCAGTTTTAACTTAGACTCCAGTTCAAACCATACATTCCTGGTAAAAGGGCACTCCACCCCAAGATGAAAGTTAGATTCAACATCCAATTTGCATGGATAACATCTACCAGGTCCCTCCCTGCCCTTTCTACATAGGACATCGCAAGTAAGAGATTTACTTTAAAATAAAACCAGCAATATATTTTGGACTTAAGAGGACACTTAAACTTTCAAAGAATTTTCAACCACCTAGTGAATTCCACCTCATTCTTTACCAGAATCATTTTCAAATAACCAACTTTTGGAGAGTACTTACCTGATTTTGATGGATTCCAAACAAGCACATCAACATCATTAGATAACCTCACATGACTGAATTTGAGAATATCCAAGTAACCATTTGAGCAAGTGATTTATTGATTATCCACTAATCCAATATTATCAGCAGTAAGCCATGCCTGCTCCATAAAAAAAGACACACTTGGGCATCCAATATATTTAAGAAAATAAATTCCAGCAGAGTGTATTTTATCAATCAGTAAGGAATGTAACATATGTCTCCACTTACATCCAACCCATGGATCCATACCAAGATGAACTTCAGCACCATTTCCAACCTTCCATACAATAAATATACCAATAAGATCAAAAGACCATAATACAGCTTTCCAACAGATAGAAATACATATTTTCTTCTTAACAGATACTCTGATGCATTCCAGTAAAGATAAAGTCCTAACATATTTCTGTAATGCAATCTGAACCCAAAGACCCAAACTATGTATAAGATTCCACACACTCTTGGCAGCAAGAGATTTAGCAAATAAAGCAAATATTTTCAACCTCCAACCCCCCAAAATTTTTGGGTTTGCCAAAACCTTCCAATATGTTGAGGGTAAAATAGAAGAATCATTATTTCGAGACCATAAAAATTTGAAACACATCTTCCTAATATTTTCAATAATGCCTACCAGGATCCAAAAATGCATCCAGTAGACCAAAATGGCCTCAAGTACAGATTTAACCAAGGTAAGATTACCTCCCTTGGACAACCACCGATAGCTCCAACTCTTTATTATTTTTTCAACTTTAGCTACCAGCCAATCCCAATCTTTTAACAAGTATTTGCATGGTTTAAGGTGAAATCCAAGATACTTCATACCACTCTCAAGTTTAACAACAAAAAAGGAAAAAAACATTTTGTAAATAAATCAACTCAGATTCATCCAAACCAGAGTAATACAAGGAGGATTTATCCTCATTAATCAGCATTCTAGATGCATTACAAAAAACCATCAGTACCTCATATAATGTTGATAAAGACTATTCAGAACCATCAGAAACCATGAAAATATCATCCACAAATAGGACATTAGATAAAGTAATGTTATTGCCAAATGAGATACCATGAAAATCCCCACATTCTTTAGCTAAAATAAGAGCCCTGCCTAAGCATTCAACGACAATGAGAAATAGCAGAGGAGAAAAAGGACAACCTTTCTTGAGCCCATGACCAGATCTAAAGAAGGATGAAGCCACTCCATTAATCAATAAAGCAAAAGAAACTGAAGTAAGGATACTCATAACCCAAGTAATAAAATGAACAACAAATCCCATTCTAGATAGAAGGACCCGTAAATAAGTCCAATTAAAATGATCATAGGCTTTGTATAAGTCTATTTTCAAGACCATCGATTTTAAATGTTTACTATGAATAGTGTGCATGCCTTCCTGATTAACACCCACATCATCATGTATCTACCTCCCAGGAAAAAACCAAACTGTTCACCAGAGATATATCTACCCAACACCTTCCTGATACGTATAGAAATGATCTTACCAATGATATTATAAATGAAATTACACAAAGAGATTGGCCTAAAGTCTTCAAAATTTTTAGGAAGATCAGTCTTTGGAATTAGGGAAATGAAAGTAGAATTAAAAACAGCAGGAATTTTGCCACATTTCCGAGAATCCTCAATTACCCGTGATAAGTCTGAAACCATAACATCAAAAAGAGCAATATATACCTCAACATGTATCCCATATGGTCCCAGACTCTTATCATTTTTACACATAAATAGAAGATATTGAATCTCATTCAAAGTAACAAGAATCATAATATCGTTATTTTCCTATTCAGAAATGGAAGAAGAAAAATTATTCGCAATCCTCATGATTTCAGGAAGATGAATATTCTTATCTTCCTGAAACAATGTCTCAAAATGATGCACCCCTACCCCCACAATAGAATCAAAGCATTCAACAATATTACCACCATCATCCACAATCTTCCAGATAGAGTTTATAATTTTTCTACGATTAACATACTTATGAAAAAAAGGAGTATTTTCATCCCCACATAAAATCCAGATGGCCCTACTTTTCTGTCTAGCCTCATTTTCACGATCCAATAATATTTTTATCTTATCTGACTCTAGCTCAACCAAAGAGGCCTTATCCTCCACAAAATAAAAACCAAAACCCAACTTGTTAAAGGACTCAACCAACAATAGTTCAATATCCACTAAATCCTTAAGCTCCTGTGCATTTTTTAACAGACCATAAAATAGACACATCCTTGATGTGCTTAAGGTTGGCAGAGAAATGCACAACATGCCACATTTCTGGGTTACTGACATAAACCGTCCATGAATATTTCAATAAGGTAACCAAATCCACATTTACAAGACAATGAGCATTAAAATTAAAGGGACTACACGATTTCACATGATTATTCAATATCTGTAAAAAAATCGGTTGATGATCCGAATCCCCACCACAACCAACCCAGAAGATGTTAGTTGTCTATCTAGAATCTCTTCTACTTGTCTGGGACCTGGTGGTCTTTCTCCTATTGTGGAACCTATATGTTCTATTGATTCTAGCTCACTTAGAGCAGTGTATTCCCTCTCTATGGTTACCTTATGATTGTGATGACCCTAAATTGTAGGGGTTTAGCAATTACTCCTAAAAAACTAGCGTTTTGTAGCTTGGTTGTTGATCAGATTATCGATGTTTTATTTCTTCAAGAAACGATGGGTGATGGGGTTATATTTGTGGGAGAGATGGAAACCTTGTTTAATGGTCGGTATTTTGTCTTTGTGGATGCCAAAGGAAAATCAGGTGGTCTTCTTCTGGATTGGAGGTCTCGTTATTTCAGTTATTGAATGTGTGGGTTATGGGTTCTGGTCTGTGTGTTTCTCTTTATTCTACTGAGATTAAAGAGGACCTATGTTTTGTCAATGTGTATGGTCCCTATGTGGAGAGGGAAAGGTTTTGTAATAACCTTTTAGATATTGAGTGCCTTAAGTGTTCTAAGTTGATTTTAGGTGGGGATTTTAATTAATCTTTGGGTGTATTAGAGATTTGGGGTGACAGGGACAAAATGGATAATATTTATGATTATTTCTCTAAGAATCTGGATGATTTTGGCCTTGTGGACATTGATCCGATTGTGTTACTCCCTACTTGGTCTAACAAAAGAGTTGGGATTTATAATATTTGCAAGCGATTGTGTCAGTTGTTTGTATCAGCTGATCTTTTGGATTTAGAGCTTCATTTTCTGTTTGAAAATCCTCCATAACCTTAGAACATGACTGGAGAAAATAACCAGTACCAGTAACATTTTTATCTCTGATAGGTGACAAAAACCCTAAGTCCCCCCAAAAAGAATAAGATGGATTAAACTTACAAGAAGATACATCATCTGACAGGACACCAAAATATTCCTTCAAATTTCCATTCAATAAATTAGGACCCTTCGTAAAATCAGCTAATGTAGTCAAACGTAGAGGTTTAAGGGAATCCACATTAAGGGTATGAGAACCAGAATCCATCCCTACACCATTCGGTAAATAACCACGATCAACAGGTGATGTAATCTCCATCCTAGCATCCAGAATAGACAAAGGTTGAACCTCATAATGCACCCCATCATTATTAACACGCCAAATAGACTTAGTCTTGGAAATGTAAACATATTTATGATTTCTGTTAAAGGGAAGACGACACTGGGAGATCATATGGCCATAACAATGGCATCTATTGCATTGGAAGGGTACCTCCAAATAATCGAAAGCTTGAATACACACAAACTTCCCTCTCTTAATAAAAATGTCTGCTGCTAACCCATTACGGAGATAAAGGAGTACCAGGACCTTCCCCAAGAAACACACACCCGACTCTAAAAAATATAAATCCTCCTCCAAATATGTCTCGAGACTATTGGAAATCAATTTAAAAAAAACCACAGACCAGTATTCAAACCGAAGATTTGGTAACTTCACCCAAATAGGCAAATAATCATACCTCTCCATATGTGGGTCGAAAAGTGGCATCCAACATTTCAACAGTAGGTTGGAGCTAGGCCATTTCCAAACACCTGCAAGGACCCCTGTGGAAGCACATATACATCAGGACATGAACAAACAACATCCTTCCATGAGGCAGATACTCCGGACTAACTTGGTGACCATCGAAACGACCCACCGGAGTAAAAGCATTCGTCAGAATGATCACATTCATCGCTACATCCTCACCAACGACCAACAACAATGTTTTTTCAATATTACGAATGTGTTGTTTCAGTTTCTTTGAATGCGCTGCAACAGGTAACGCCTCAACCTGTGAGCGCCGGTGGTCAAAAGAAAAAACTTGAACAGTTTCAGACCCACACTCCAATCCTAAGTTAAAAGCATATGAAACATGCACTGATACATGGTCAATTTCCGCAACTAATAAACAATTACCACCAGTTAGATCAACTGGCATATCAAAATGTAAACTAGACCTAACCAACGACCCTCCAGAACCATCAAGCAGAAACCCGGGGTCTAAAGAAACCACCTCTAACTTCCCCTCTGACAAAAACCTTTCACCAAAACGACTAGTTTACCTAAATAAACACCAGAACTAACTCTCGGCACACTATCCGATAATGCCCATCCAGAAACACCAGAAGGAAGATCCATATAAGTACCCGTTTGAGCTGAAGGCAACTCGCACTCGATCAAACCCTCATCTGGCATCACCTCCTCACATCGAAAAGATAGATCCAGAACATCGGAAACTAGTGAAGTATGTCCCCAAGGAGACTTAATTACCCAGCGTCCCTTGGGAGGAGTACGAGCCATTGCCTTAATGTCTCAAAGAGACATTTCGCAAACATTGCACCGGAGAAGGACACCAAGTGAAAAGGAGAAAATTTTGTGTGCAATCTCGATAAAAAAAAATACCTAACCCTAGAGATCAAGCTGGTTCAATCTAAGGTGAAAACAAAAAAACCAACCCTAACCTCATCAACCCACAAAGGAGTACGTTCTGTCAGAATTGCTTCCAAGTTCATATCACATCAGAGTCATCAATGTATTTATAAACAAGATGATGATAATATTCAATCCCTTTCAGATAAAGAATGTATTAACCATTAGACTCACTTAGGTGCTCTTGGGATTTGCGACATTATTAAAAGCATACCTCTTAATGTAGATGAACCATTATAAATATTTTAATAGATTTTTTTTAGTATTTTATTAAAAATATATAAGATAATTAAAATATATATATATCCAAAACCCTCTTTGTATTTCCTTAAAAAATACGAGTAATTTAAAAAGTAGATAAATTCCTTTTTTTAAATATTTCTATTAGTTTTATGGTTAAGGTAAAAATTTATGATAATTTTTTTTTAATTTAAATATAAATTATTAACTTACTTAAGAATTAAAGTTGAATAATGAAAGTTACCTATAAAAAAATTTACATAACAGGTGACATAGTCTTCATCTTCCCATAAGGTCACACGTTTAAAGAGAGTATAAAAACCAAATCTCTCATGAAAATTCCATTCAAACCAATTAACCTAACCTACTCATTCTCTATAAAAAAGAAGAGAACTTATGATTAGGCTCACTCATGTGCTCTTGGGATTTGATTCATTATTAAAAAAATTCCTCTCAATGTAGATGAGGCATTACCCTACCAAAATGTCTATGTTCTTAGGGTTGTTCATTCTCCTATGCACTTGGGTATGTTTGGTTTTCTGTGCACGTGGGTCTAAAAGACGATTCCCAGGGCCAAGTCATTTGTAATTTTTATTTTCCATTCATAAAAAATGGAAATAAGTAGATTTTTTTTAAATTTTTTATAAAAACTATATAAGATAATTAAAAAACCAGGAGTAATTTAAAAAGTGAGAAATTCATTTTTTTAAAATAATTTTGTTTAGTTTTATCGTTAAGGTAAAACTTTACGATAATTTTTTTTAATTTAAATATTATTAAATTCCTTAAAAATTAAAGTTTAATAATTAAAATTACTTATAAAAAAATAGTTGTGGGTATACTTATCTTAAGGACCCTTAAATTTTAAACTTAAACTTATAAATGGTGATTAAGTCAGCCCAAAAGAGTCGTACATCGAGAAATTATGTTATATTGATGCCTATAAAATACAAGAGTGTGGCCATCAACTCAAATAACATCGGATTATTCTCTTTCTCATCGACAACTTATCACATTAGCAATCTTCTTGTTTCTTGCAGTCTAGTAGGGAAGGCATAATCTAATACATTTCTTGAAGGATTGTTTTCTTTCTTATCGCCAAGTTATCGGATAAACAACCTCCTGGTTTCTTGTAGGATAATAGTGGAGGCATAATCTCATACATTTCAAAAATGATTTGCAATGGAAGACTGGATGATGAGTGGCGAGGCGGAGAACTTGATCAGCGGTGACGAGGAATAACTGATGAGCATTGACGAGGAGGATGAGTTGTTCTAGGAAGTTTTCCCTGTCTTTGCCTCTGCACCTATACAGACCATCAAGCTCATCATAGAAGGATATGTATTGACGGAACAGAGAGAGGATTTATTTTAAGTTATGGGCATCCTTAATGTAAAAGAATTCACTTTTGAATAATTCAAGGGACTCTGCATAGAGTTCAGGATTTAGAGGGAGTTGAAGAATCCATACAATCCTCAACAAAATGGGGTTTCAGAATGAAATAATCAAACCATCATGGAACTAGAAAAAACAATGTTGCATGACCAAGATCTTCTTATGCACCTTATGCGAATAGTAATATGACATGAACGAATGTTGATGAAAACACTTTTTTTTGTGTCTTTCTTCTTTTGTTGGGTTCAATGATGCAATCTAAATGAACCAATGCAACAATATGTCTGTTGTTTCTGAATGATGTGATGTCTCCATGTTCTGAATAATGTCATGCTAATTGATTTGTTCATAAGTAAATGTTATCTTGCAATCTAATGTATCGATGCAACCTAAAAATGAAAAAGTTATAATGAAACCCATGCTTGGATCTCTAAGTATTGTTGTGATAGTTGAAAAATAGATTCGCAGAACCTCCTTCTTATTGCGGAAACGTAGTTTCGACAGTTCTCCTTCAAACATTGTGGGTGAGACTTCATCTTCTTTGTAGGTGTTGCTGGACAAGGTAAAAGCTGTCTGGGTCGGTGCTCAGGGAGATCATTGAGTTAGGGGTGTCGACATAGTGCGAACCTCTGTCGACATATCTGTGTCAACACCCTTATGCCGTAAAATAATATTTCATGCATATAAGGAAAATAACAACACTTTAAATCAACACACCTCACATCACAAGGGAATCCTTCACCACTTAGTGGGTACATTAACACCATTTTGATTTTTTGAGAATGGGGTATATTTAACTTTGATTCTATGATCTTGAAATTTATAGTTATAATTTTTCATCCGTTTAACATACACAAAATAATAATACTAATAATACTAATAATAATAAAGTCCAAATCTAAATCTAAATTATAAAACACAACTAAGAAAATATATATAAATTAAATTATTAAATAAACTAAATTATGTAAATCTATATTACAAAACACAACTAATGAAAATAATCAGTTTTACAATTTTTTTAAATACACTAACTAATTTTTAAATAAAAGAATCATACTATTTTTTTAAGGGTTTAAGAGTTTTTTTGAGCCTACCTTGTTGTTTGGAGGCCTTGGAAACATGAGGGGATTATTGGTGGTGGTCGTTGGTGACGAAGTGACCCTCACTCGATCTCATAAACCCTTTTTTCGAGTTGCTTTTCATTGCTCGGTCGATACTGTGAAAAATAGTCGTGATGGAAATAAATTGCTTGTATTTTTTTCCATTTTTATAACACTTTTCACGAGCTCAATAGAGATAATAAATCTACATAGTTATTATCTCGTTTGAGCTCCTAATCCTCGATCAAGTTGTACTTCTTGATCGATGGTTAATTAAAGGATCGATCGAGTGCTTTGTTTATTCCTCGATCGAGCTTTTAAAATATTGATTCAGGGATTTGCAAAATATCAATCAAGCTCCTTTTTCCTGCCCTTTATGCCCTCTGCTTTCCAAAAGTGTTACTCATATTCATGGGAACACCCTTGACCAATATCAATATCAATATTAATGATATTACATACATATCAACCAATAAGCCATAGGGTTTTTAACTAAGTAGTAGAGAATCTATGGTGTAGAAATTACCACTATAATCTATGTATTCCTAATGAATTTCTAGTATATGTCTTAGAAGAATTGGCAATGTGGAAGTTGAATATTGCTAAGCGGAAATACTTCAGTTGCATACCTTGAATAATCTTGTGGGAAGATATCTAAAAATTTGATTCAAAACATGGAACATCTAGGAGTACCTTGGTATAGAAAATATCTCTATATTTTTTATAACATGTGCCATAGTCTTGGTCGTACCATAAGGTCACATGTTTAAAGAGAGGATACAAACCAAATCTCTCATGAACATTCCATTCAAAACAATAGACCTAACCTACTCATTTTCATGTAATGAATTTATATCTCTTTTTCCTAATTTAGGTATTATGATTAAAGAAAGTAGTAGAAAAACCTTACAACATTAAAATGTTTGGACACATAAAAAAATACCTCTTAAGCTCAATGCCCAACACTCTAATGCTTAAAGGCTACATTTTTTTTACTTAGATATGCAAAATATTTTAATCGCTCTAAGTAGGTATTCAAAGTTAGTACTCAATATGAGGTTTATAATTTGCATGTTTAAAAGTTAATATTT
>LPNX010239789.1:51146-77094 GCA_001517045.1 Pseudotsuga menziesii | reverse complement strand
GAAGAAGAACTAAAGGAGCAATAGTATAATACTTATAACCATAGTGAAATATACTAGTAACAAGGGAAGCTATCCTTTGTTTTTTAGATTTATTTTTTTTAAACTATGAAAGAGGCATCAAAGTTTAGGGAACAAGAAAAATATTTCCATAGTTCACCTAGAATTGATGAAAATTTTAATATTAATCTTGTCTTTGGAACATACAATGATTGTTCTTGATTCAAATTGGCTAACATGTTCTCTACGTTTATGATTGACAGTAGTGTACAAACATAAAAATACAAGGTTATATACAATATTATGCATATGAACCCAAGTCAATTGTTTAGAAAGATGATCATGGTAACTCAATGTCTTGGAGGTTTCATGAATACACATGTTTATTGTGAAAGAAGGTCTTAATATTAATGGTTAAATAAAAATATGCTTACAATTGTTCATATGGCATGAAGTTAAATTTTTATGAAGGTAAAGAAACTTGTCTTCTAAATCTAGAGATGCAATATTAGACAAACACTTTGGTATACAAAAATGTTAACTAAAGATAGAGCTATGATATCTCAATTTTTATAATTTTACTTTTGGAAGGAACTTCCAATGCATTGTGAATGATGTATTATTTCAAGTAGTGTTCATGATGAGGACTTTGACAAGGTGATTGCATGAAGTATTTTTTAACAAAGAAAATTTTTCCTCCACTTGAAAATAATAGCAATGATTTTGTTTTGAAATTGCTTAAGCCCATTTATTTTGAGAATAAAAATCATGCCAATATTTATTATTTAATTTGATTAACAAGGGATTATGCATAAGAGGAAATAATTATGGGTTACTTTTGTTAAAGCAACTGATATTTTGTATTTACATGATTGAAACTACACAAATATTATAATATGTTCATTGAAGCATAAATACAATACTTTTCTCTAACAATGGCTTGCATCATAATACAAATAATTATCTCTAGATTCATTGATTTTTTGAATAGAAATAAAGACGCGTACAAAAATATACCACGAGGAACCATATATCCCTCTAATAGTAGAAATGGTTGAATAGAAAATTAAAACAATCATCCCTGGAGTGACT
Organism: Pseudotsuga menziesii; assembly: GCA_001517045.1. Taxonomy (NCBI): domain Eukaryota; kingdom Viridiplantae; phylum Streptophyta; class Pinopsida; order Pinales; family Pinaceae; genus Pseudotsuga; species Pseudotsuga menziesii. The sequence continues at coordinate 76,005 of LPNX010239789.1, read as the reverse complement.
ATTCGAGAATAGTGTTTGGAGTGATTTAAGATGAGGACATAATGTTGTAGTTCATTAATGACACATGAATCTTACATGTTAGTTGGAAAGAAAGTGGTTTTTTTTAGATATGAAGTTGGAGTTGGAGCAATGCATAGCAGTTTTAAGGAGAAACCATTTTTTCCAATTTTTTCTTTTTTTATCACGGGTGGTATCACATTGAGGAATTGGTATAATTTTCTTCTCATTATATTATTAATGGTTCCACTACAAGAGAAATGACCATATGGAGGGAGTTATTATCATATTTTTTGTATTTGGTAGATGCTCATCATTTTGGCAAAGTAGACTGTAGTCATGATCCTAGTCCTTACAGTTGAAGCAATGTTTTATCATAGGATGATAATGGTTGGATGATCTATTTCATTATTGAGTAGTTGGAGTATGTAGGGGCATAGCAATAGAGGAACCCCCAGGTCATTATTGAGCCTTCGTCATTGATCTCCCTTGTTATACTTTTGAAACCTTTATTTAGTGGGCATTCAAGAGTAGTTCTTTTCAACCACGGTCTTATTCTTTCTTTGTCATCCAGAGTCATAAAAATGGCTTTCATTTTTTAGTTTCAAATTAGAGTAGGAATATGGTAGAGGTATCTTATGGATTTTATGATTCCTTTTGATAGAATGACTATACTATAATTTATTGTGGATTGGTGATCATATTGTCTGTTATGGTTGTTACTAGTGAGACTTGTACTTGCAGTGAACGATAAGTGCGCTAGTGGTATTTTCATGTACATGATTTTGGTTGGGTTGATTGCATATGCAAAATAAAGATCAATTCACTTTATCATAGTTCCATGATTAGACCTTTCCATCATATTTCTCATCCATTGGTTGATTATAAACATTTTGACTTGTAATTGATTGATTGGCATGAGTACCTCCCCCTCTGTGACATTTTTTTATTGGATGGCCTCCATGTTTTCCCCTAGTTCCTCAGCTCTAAAGTGCGTGGAAAATACTATATACCCATTGATTTGTTTCTTCTTGTAGCTTAGGTGGAATGGGTGCATCTATGTCGAACTAGTCACTTAAAGTATATCCCCTAAACTTGAAATAAGTACTCCTGGCCTTGAGATTAGTTAGTGCCTAAAAGGGTATGTAATCCTCCTTTATATGTGTTTCATACTATTTCCCCTAAAAAAGGAATTACCGTGGAAACTCTGTCGAGGTTATGGACACTCGCTGGAAGTGGAGCTAAGGCCATGGCATAAACGACTCCTAGAAAGCTATCTAGGTAAACTACCTTTTATCCATTAGATAACTAAAGGAATGAAAAAATGAAATGTGATTAAATGAAATATCCAAATAAAGAAAGTGAAAATGAAAAATTCAAAGAGAGTATGAAATGGAAATGCAAAGTTGTGAAATAATATGGGTTTTTCTAGAGTCGAAAGGGTTCCTTCTAATCACTTCATCCATTTGTGAGACACCATGACCCCATAGTTCTCATCATTCCAACCAATGTCACATAGGCTCCTTAAATCACTTTGAGTATGGTTATGTATATAAACTTTAGTTGCTCTTGTTGTATTTTGCACTAAGTTGTTATCTTACTCTTGTTGTTCTGAGTTCATGATCACCATTGTATTAACATAATATAACATTTAGTTGTCTATCAATATTCACCATGATAAGTGCACTAACACCTATTGTAGGCATCAAACATGCTTATTTAATTATATCGATCTATGGTCAAATTTTGACCAAAGTTTGAATTTTTGACTTGGTCAAAACTTTGTTCGACTTGGTCAAAGAATCAAGTCTGTATTGAGAGCTCACTATGATGCATCATAGATAATATATTTTCCATTGGAGGAGAATTTGACTCCTACAAATATAAGTTCTTGATTAATAGGATTAATTGATAATATTTATAAGGTTCACAAAAACTATGATTAAGCCTACTTTATAAAATATATGGAAATTCCTTCATAGAGATCACATTAGATTGGCTATGGGCATATGACTAGTTGATATTATAGGTTTTTAGGCCTACAAATCCATCAATGTAGTCAAATTGTCATTCTGGTCAAGGGAAGATCCATATTTGAGTAGTTTAATGGATTCTTATTATTTTCTAGCTAAAAATTAAAAATTAAGACATGGCCAATGTTTTTTATATATGACTTGGGATAAGTGAATGGTGAAATATGACTTGGGTTATGTTATGATGCCCCCCTAGATACTTTTGGACACCTTTCCTAACATTCTATCATGTTATCACTTGGAACATACATGTTCATATCCATGCTAGGGGCACCTTTCTCCCTAGGAAGGCAACTTTCTCATCTAGTGACTTATATATTGAGCTAGGCATTAACGTAAAATTGGATTGTGATCACATAGGGGTGAATTGACCCCCCTAAGATTTTATTTGATGTATCTCTCATATAATTCATACGTTGTATATTGGGATTAGGAGGTAATTCGCCCCCCTCACAACTTGATTAGACACTTCTAAGTTAGTAAAAAAGAGATTAAGTGAGATTAAATCTCCACCACTCATCATTATGTTGTATATTTTGGTATTAGTTGTCCACATAAGGATTGGTTAGGTAATTTTCTCCTCTCTTAGCTATAAAAGAGGGAGAGATCATCATTTGTAAGGGACTTCTTAGCTGTAAAAGAGAGATAGATTCGTGTATCGGTGCCTTGAGTGAGAGGGTATTGATTTGAGTTTTATTTATTATGTATCAATTTGCAGAATACAAGCTAATTACATAATGCAAACACACAACAAATCTGTAATGAATTTCAACTTAATTTTTTAGAAATCAAACTAATTAACCTATGAATTAAAATACAAGTGAGCAATGTGTGACCTGATTGGTGGGCCCAGGCCAATGGGTATGCATTCCCTAGAGAAGATCAAAAACTTGATCTGTTTAATGCATGAACTGAATCAACATATTTTACATTCCATTGATGCAAGAACTGATCAATACAATATCTCTAGACACAAATTCTCAACGAGTTGTAGCAAAATAAGCTTTATTCATATCATCAATAATCATTGATCCCAATTCCACAGCCTTCTGATGATTTATTTATATATGAATTCATGGACATATGGATAATACCCATCCCCAAAAATCAGAAATTCATTCAACAACCCAAAAACGACCAATACCAAATCCAGGGAAATCATGTCTATTTTGTAAAGGATTTCTCCAAATTATTTCATAAATTACACAAAGTTATCCTGAATAAGGCTTAATGACCATATTTGTGAAGTGGGTTTCGAATGGTTTCACCAAATTCAACATATATTTCTCAAAAATGAATCCTGAAATTAGGTTCATGAATTAATGATGGGAAACATCATTGTTGAATCTACAAATTGCTTGAAATTGGGGCCACGACCTCCCTGAGAAATCTGAGCCCAATCTGGTAACTCATAACTTTCACAAGACAACAAAGCAAAAAATCATAGGTGCACTTCAATCGAATATTCAACCGTTTGAACCATTGTCCCTCTATTATGTTGGTGCCAGATTAGGTGTAGGATTGGGTACCGGATCAACAAGAGAAATATGCATAAGAAGCAAGCTCTTGTTATAATTTTCATGGAATATCATTCAAACTTATGAAAATGATGCTTAGATAGATGATAAACATGAAGAAATTCAATTAAAAGACTTGGCTCCTTATCTGATGTATAAATAGAATATGGGCAAAACAGGGAGCCATTCGTAGACGTGAACTAATAAAAGCAGCACTAGAGAGTGACACATCACTCAATTCAATGTTTGTTATAATTTTCATGGAATATCATTCAAACTTATGAAAAAGATGCTTAGATAGATGATAAACATGAATAAATTCAATTAAAAGACTTGGCTCCTTATCTGATGTATAAATAGAATATGGGCAAAACAGGGAGCCATCAATAGACATGAGCCAATAAAAGCAACACTAGAGAGTGACACATCACTCAATTCAATGTTAGTTAATGATGTGGTAAATCAGGATGACATGGAACCCAAGTTGGTAGGATGACGTGGCAGGTTATTCAGCAGGTGACTGAAGTTGGTAGGATGACGTGGCAGGTTATTCAGCAGGTGACTGTGATTGAATCACATCTCGACATACGACATAATTGGTGAATTGGCAATGACACATCACTCAATTCAATGCTAGTTAATGATGTGGTAAAGCAGGATGACATGGAACCCAAGTTGGTAGGATGACGTGGCAGGTTATTCAGCAGGTGACTGTGATTGAATCACAGCTAGACATACGACATAATTGGTGAATTGGCAGGTTGACATGGACCAATCTAGAGCCACAACGCAGAAACCGAAATGGCTACCGTATTAGTTTATTTACAAAATTTTACTAAATTCAACGAGATTCAAACCCATGACCTCTCTTTTACAATTCGATTACCTTTACCAACTCTCCTATAATTATTCCTTGTGAGAAAAGTTGGAATTATATTATTTAACATTAGTTTATGTTTTGTATGGGTAGAAATAGGGCCGGGGGATAAGTTTCAACCCATGGTTTTCAATACGACCAAGTACCAAGCTCGTAGGGAGTTTGTTACAACTCCAACCCGCACAAATCACATGGATGTGCCATAGTCCACCAAGAATTATAACATATGGTTCTGAACCATATGGGAGAACCCGCCACCACATTTAAACACATGGTAATTTAAAATTTTGGTACAAGGTTTCAAAAGGGAGTTTCTAAAAAAATCCTTGTTTTAAATGCCAATATATTTTATTTTAATGTGGTTTGTTATATCACCATATTATATGGTGTAGTAAAGCCATGCTTGGATTCTGTTGAAAGTGGGTTTGTTATGATTTCCCATAAATCTTGGGTGGAATGGTAACCATTTATTATATGGTCTTAACCATACATGATAAGCTAACGAATAGGTGAAGGTTGTATAGATTGTCATGACTTGTAATAAGTTTAGGAATTCCCAAATGGAGGGGAGTAATCACATGTGAAACCAAAATGATGGACCATTTGACTTAACCATTTTTATATGGGAAAAACAAGTTGTAACTAACTCAACTAAGAGGTTCTATTTGAGTTAACATGGTTATTCCCAAAGAGGAATAACATAAGCTATATAATTCAATCATTTGCATTTTGTGGAGGGAAATTGCATGGGAAATTGTTGATAACCTTTTAGAGAGCTGAGAGATTGAGGTCATTTTTGAGTTCCAATTATAACAAAGACTCAATGTGGCATCTCAAATTGTGAGGGAATTCATGGTTCATGAGAGAGTCAATCCATTTTGACCCCATGCTGTTTGGAGTTTATAATTTGATGTGTCTTAGAAGATGGTGGCTTGTTCAAGGTTTGAAGTTCATGGAGGCTATTTGAGAGAGAAAGTGTAGCTGGAACATGTCTGAGTTTATCTAGCTTATGAGACAAAGATGTAGAGATAGTTAAAGAATGCATCTTTTCAGTTTGCAATTGGATGCAAGTCTCGATCGATTAAATCCTCATTCGGAAGGACAAAGGTGAAGGGAGTGGTGTGGGTGCGACTTTTGGTTCTTTTGATGTACTTGTTTATGCATAAATTTAGCAGTCTATCAAGAATATCCTACAGAGGATCCATGCGATGCACTTTATGTGGTTTAACATCATTTTTATTGATTGATCACTCACTTTTTGAGTAGGCCCATAGATATAACCACAGAGGTTATGGTGAAACTTGTTATCATGTTGTCTTCATTATATCCTTGAATGTATTGCATTTTTATGGTTTATTTTATGATGCATACTTTATGAGATGCTTATGTTCAATTGCACTAAGACATCAGAAAAATGGTCCTTATATAGCCTTTCACGTGATAAGGTTCTCACCAAGTCTATATCAAGTTGGTATTAGAACGGGATAACAAGTGTTGCATATCGTGGACATCATAGGAAAAAGTTTGAAGTGTGCTAGACTCCAAGAGTGGGAGGAAATTTACCAATGCATTCAAGCAAAGAATGCAGAAATTAACATACTTCTAGATATTGAGGAAGATGAGAAGAGAAAATTGTGATTTATTTTGAAGCGAGTAGTGGAGGAGCAAGTGGGAGAATGCTCCACCACAGAAACAACGAAAGGTCCATTCAATCCAAATCCATATGGAGGGATTGATAGGTATACCATCTATGAGTGAAGGTTAGATCTCTTGTTATGATTATCTCTACCCACCCTGCCTATAAAATTATTTCTTCCACATCCTCTCTAATTGTTTTTCCTTTAGAAAAATAATTTAATTGATTGTTCCCTTTCTGATTAAGGTAAAAGATCTCTCCAGTAGGATCAACTATCTTCTTTCAAAAGGATTTCTCTCTTTCTACAATCTTCTCCACTAGAATGTTAAATGTGAGGTTTTTTAATATACCACTGGCTTGAAGTGATTCAAGGTAGTATGAATATGTGGGGTAGAGGAACTTGGTAAAGGTAGCGAGAGGTAGTTCTACATTTGCATTAGTGGAATTGATGGCATGCATGATTTCTATGATGTCAATTGTAACAATCATGTGATCATTATCTTTCACCTCTAAGTTGAAGAGCTTAAACATAAATTGAATTAGCTTCAATTATGACTACGATTCAAATAGGTATTTTAAATTCTTTATAACATCATGAGAGGTTTTAGCATGTGTTATATGTTGACTCACCTTCTCACTTATTGTAGCAAAAATCAATGCATATTCCTACTTGTCCCTATTTTTATGTATGGAGATATTTTTTAATGCAATACAATAATGATAGAAGGATTGGTTTTCCTAGTGCAATAAACTTCTTAGCAATGTAAAACTCTCTATGAAGGTCTATGATATCTCCAAAATAGATATATAAAAATATAAAAATAATGATGATGAAGTCCCTAAATAAAAATTCCCTCAACCAATTATATCTTATCTCCCATATCATTATTATTGCTTCAATTTGTTGAACATATTTATATAGAACCCAAAAAAATATAAAACCTAACTGCTCATTCAAACAAGCTTCTTCAAAGTTGGTCATCCGACACTATATCTACTTAACAATTTTTTCAAATTTTGTACTCCGGTTTGTCATGAAGCCATTATGTGGACTCATAGTCATGGATTTCTCTCCTCTCCAAGTAAGTTATTATATCTAATACCTAATTCAATAATTTGATGTGTATGATCAAATACCACTTATTAGGAATTACATGCATTAATAAAATATAATTAGTGAGAATAGAATAATCACAATACCATGCAAGCAATCACATAACAATACAAACACAATGTTACGTGGAAAAATCCAATTTGAGAAAAAACCCACCATAATAGATCTATTATCTCCCTTGATCTAGAGCATCCAAGCTAGGCCACCACAATAGATCTATTATCTCCCTTGATCTAGAGCATCCAAGCCAAGCCAAGTGAGATAGCAATCGTTCACCATGGACCACCAAATTCCATGGGACACTAAATAGCATTTGTTTTGACCTAAACTAGGATTATCTCATTGAATCATTCAACACATCAAGGTTAACCTAATGGTTGGATGGGTCATGGGGAATTAAGTTAGTTCCACTCCCTTTCACATTGAAAATGATCGACTGCTTATCTACCTACTTGGGATTAAATTGGGCAACTGACACATTTGGGCCTTGTTTGGATGACTACTTATGCTGATTTATAAGGGAGTCGAAGATTAAAAATGAGGAGAGGATTTGTCATGTATAAGTAAGAATGGTCACAACCCATGAGGACACACAAAGATGATTGCAGGATCATGCGAAGAGGAGATGGAGGGAATATAGGATTATTTTGGGTAAAATTAGGGTGGAAGTGTAGCATAGATAAGGACTATAACATAAACCATATTGGATTCCATTATGACAGATGAGCAGAGGGGTCTAAAGGCTGCAATTTTGTAGATTCAATGATCCTGCAATAGGTAGTCTTGCGGGAACTAATCTTGCAGCAACTGAACTTGCAACTATTGATCTCATAGGATATATTTCAACAATTATTTAAATTTAACTATAAGTTTGGTCACTTTTAAACTAGTCATCCCTTGTTAGTCCTTAGAGAAAAATATCTAGTAGGTGATAAACTCCAACATCAAACCCATCGCGTGTTGCAACATGATCAAAAAAGAGTAAGTCATGGAGGTTTGTATGAATCTGACATTGATTTTTGTTTAAGATATATGAATTATTGTATGAGCATGACTAAGATACACCTATAATGAATGATTTACCCGTGAACTGTCAAATAACAGTTTGAAGTGACTGTGTGTACATCATGATTTGAACACTTAAATCCCGACTACGATTTCCCAACCAAAAATCCCCCTTTCTCATATGACATGGAATTCTATGTCACTTATTACCATAAAACGAATTCAAGTATGACATCGAGTTGATTCACCATTGCATGCACATGCTATCCAGGCCAATCAAAAGAATCATGTTTTGTCTGTTTTGCTAATTGGTAAACCTAGAAAAGGATAGCAAGACAAGGTGTTGGTATAATAATTGATTGATAAGCCTTGTATTTAATTTGAATCCCTTAATTATGCAACTCAGTGATGATTTTGTCATGACCAAGACTCACAACTTGTCTTCACATGATGATCCATCAAGAGACACAATGATGACCTATCTCATCAATCGATCCCTTTTAAAACTTGTCGTTTACCTTCTCCAACCATTTATTCGCTCAACCTTCATTTTCCTTTAACCATCTTGAGTACGATATAAGGGCGAAACCAAGCATCTAAGATACATTATAGCAAAAAAAGAATCCATGCATTTGGGAGTGAAGATTGAACCACTTCCCTATGTTGCATGGTATAATAGATTCCTCTCTTTGTGCAATTCCATGGCCATAACGAAAATGTGATGAAGGAGTTTTCCTATGGCCTTAAAGGTGAACAAGATCAAGTAGGAGATGTAATATTTCATCTCATAGAAGATTTAATAGCCTAGGCCACATGTCTTCCTCAAGAAGGTGAGCATTGGTCCAAGCTTCAACCAATTGACAAAATTTTATTGCTACCATTGTGCAAATATGATACTCTAGAGCCAAAATGGGGAAAGGGATGTCACAAGGATGTCTATGAAGCAATTATCAAAGACTTTTTTTTAAATTGCAGAAGTATGTGACATGTGAAGGAAATTTCATATTGGCATTCCAATATCATATTAGACTCTTAAGTCATTTTTGAGGTAAACCACTAAACTTGCCCTTCTATTTAAAAATGTATTTGGTAAAGATGGCTAATGCTGCTGAAAAATGGACAAAAAATATAGATGAGAACCTTCATCATCATGGGTTAATTGGAATAATTAGGTGTGAGATATTGAGTTGATGAAAAGATAATTGGGAGAGTTTCCTAAAAAGGAACCATTTTGTAAAAGTGGTGGAGGTTATTTCAAAGATACCCCTGGGCATAGTTGTGGCTACAGAAAAAAAAGAGGGTTAGGATACTGATGATGAAATCCATCATTGAAAAAGGAAGAAGTCTAAGAAGTCGAAGAATCCTGTGAAGGGATTGGATCCTCTAAAGATAGTGAGAGTCCATAGAGCAATGATAAGAACCAATATGACAAATTTGGGGATGAGGATGACATGCAGGTCGAACCTAGGATGATGGTGGAATAGGATATTCGAATCATTGATGAGGAAAATCAATTTAAGGAAGGGAAGCAATATAGACAAATCAATGAGTTTGTTGAGGTTGTTATACATGTAGAAAAATATAAAAATCAAGAAGCTAATGATATAAGGACCTCAAGAGATAAATATTGAGGTGATAATTCTAAAAGAAATAAAAGGAAAAATACCCAGAAGAATAATACATGAAACCCCTCTCCTCATGCATAGGGTAATTCAGAGCCATACTTCTAAATTGGGAAAGGGAAAAGATTTATGGGAATTGTTTAAAAAAGAATTGGCTCATGAGGAGGGACAATTGTAAAAATATCCCCTCTCCAAAACCTTGCCATCTGGAGACAAGGTTGTAACTTCCATAAAAGAAGCACAAGAATTTAACAGAAAAATGAACCAAGCATTGGAGACTTGTAGATAGGAACATCATAGGATTACTGATTGGTTGTTGGAGGAGGAAATAAGGTATGAGCTAGAAAAGAAAACAATGGAGGGTTTGATGGACGATCCTCCAACTAAGAAGATTGACCCCGAGGAATATTTATCCAAAACTCATCAAAAGGAGAGGAGTAAGGAGATGAATAAAAAAATAAAATAACTTATAGTTTATGAATGGATTCTTAAATAAGAAAATCAAACATTGAAAAAATTCTAATGTTCGGTGCCAGGAAGAAATAGGAAAGCTCAAGGAGAAATACAAAGGAGTGATAGATATGTCTAAGAAATGACATGCTCAAGTAAAGAATTTTGAGAATCAAAATGAAAGCCTACACAGACAGTTGAGAGAAGTGCAACATAAAGGACCCTAGGGAGGATTTCCTTCCTTTGGAACTCATTTGGACACCCTTGTAAAGATGACCACAGACAAACAAACATTTAGTTAACATGGGGTCATAATCTTTTGAATTTTAGTTTTAGAGGGTCGACATTTTTTATTTCATAAGGGGAATGCAATATCTATGGTGTGTGGGAGATGTAGGGTCCTAGTTTTAACCCTTTTTTCATACAAAAGAACCACATATTATAGTTGAATGATCAACTATTAGCCTTTCTCCTAGTATTTTTTCCCACCTATGGTGTATTGAAGTACAATCAAGCCCCGCATCCTCCAAGTGTCTTAAATTACTTGTATTTAATCATTTTATTTCTTTTAGACATATTGGAATGTCAATATTTGTAAATACTAATGTGATGATATGGTTGGAAGTGTTCTCAGTTGTTCTTACAGCCACATAGTCAGTCTTGCAGCAACGTGGTCTCATCTTGTAGCGTCAAGATTCATCTTGTAGAAATAGTGCTAGTCTTGCAACATTTATATTTATTTGAATGAGACTGAATTAACAGATCTCTCTTATATGATGATCGCGTGACACAAATTGATGGTTAATTTCATTTAATTTCTAGATCACTTATGCTAGATCAACTAGACTAGATATTTGAAATTCATTGAGCAATTAGCTATCTTTCAGTCTCTTTCCTTAACTCATAGTTTCTTTGTAAGGGGTGATCCGATTCCTATTGGCATGGAATATTCCCATTCATAAATCAAGTTGAAATGTCATAGCTAAATTTATGAATATTGTTGAGTTGTGCAGCAATTGATTGATGCATAGGCTGGTTATAAAAATCGACATGTATATTTAAAAGGGGGTTTGCTACGCAAAATTTGTGTTGTTGGTGTATCAATTCTCGTGTTCATACTTTTGATAATATTAATACAAATCCTCTTATGCAAATATAATTTTATCTCTCGAATCTTAATTAGATATCCATGTATCCGATTGGAGGAGGGCCCCTTCATTCATAGACACACTCTTGTGTATACATGTTTATTTTGATTTCTATAAATTTAGTTTATCTTGGTAATTTTGAATGTTAGCATGAACATAATATCTTTGATACAGATTTAGTTAATTTCTGTTGTGGTTTTGAAATTAGGAATGGTAATTGTGCTTTTAATCATTTATTTTCATATAGATGTTCAATTACTTTCACTAAACATGAGTAATTTCGTGTTAATTGGTTTTATAGAGTGTGAAGTTCTAGGTCGTAGGGTGCTTAAATTATCATTTTATTATTTATATTTATAAGACTTGTTCTATGGATAGTATCAATAGATCGAAAGTCACATGAAGTTTGATACTTTATTGTTAGAACCATGTTGGAAAGTACTTGATCCTGAAAGAACTTTGTCCACTTAATTAAGGATTTCTTTTGTTTCATTTAATAGGTTTGCGTTAGTCGAGGGCCCATATTAGATTGATTTAAGTAATGCCACTGGTTTGAGGTAGATTTCTAATACTTTCTTGAAGATTGGCATCAATAGTTAAAGGTACACATAAGGTTGAATACTCTGTTTACATGGTCATGATGGATAGTGTGAGTTCAAGTGTAACCCACCTAAGACTAAAAAATAAATATTTTTATTTATTTGAGAAAAAGTTATGCTAAAAGTTATTTTAAATTTTTTATGACCAAATTGGTCAAGGATGATTGTAATTGAATATTTATTTATTTAAATAATGAAAAATGAGAGATACCTATCCAAAGGAGACCGTTGAAGAGTGTTCACTGACCCACTAGGAGGAATGAACAAATTTAGAAGGATAAATGACAAGTGGCAGCACTAGCATTTCACTTTCTAGTTGTTGCAGGAAGAAAAATCCCTAAAATTGTGGTCATGTTCCTTGAGAGGAGGAACTGAGCAGGTGGCTCATTTAATTACAAAACTGACCCAAAGACATAGGAAACATTATAAATACCATCGAATTGAGCAAGAGGCTCATTACATTCTATTCCAAGTGATTAGCCCCTTATGAATTGCTGCAAACTGAAAAGTCAGGCACATAAGAGGAATTCGATGAGGGGATAGCTAAAGTGAAATTGCTGAGAGTTAAGCCTGCTAGTGAGTTTACTAAGTTGCAAATATTTCTATGTGGTATGTTACACAACCTCTTCACCCTAGTGGTTCAATGGACAGGCTCGACGGTCCTAAAGAAAGTGATATTGGCTGCTTTCAGGAGACGGTTGGGAGGAACTATCTTCTTTGGGTGGTTTTCCTCCTTCTACAATTATCCAGGTTCTAAGATATTTTGTTTATTATCTGTGATTTATTCTAAATCTGTATCTGGAAGTTTAGGAATTTTGATGGATTCTATAAACTAGTAACTATTTTTAAATTAGAACAAGGTAAAAAGATCATAGTTCTGTATATTGTTTTATGAAGTATTCCCCAGTCCCTACGGATTTTAATGGTAATTGTCCCATAGTGTAACTTTTCTATAAAATAAAATATGTAGATATTTTCCTATGATATTATAATCAGTTTTTGTGTTCATTATACTAATTTTCCTTTATTTAAATCATTTAGAGTTATACATTAGGGTAACCACTATTAAGTAAATAATGCATTTCCTTTCATCTAGTTCTTACTTAATATACATCTAAATCGAATTAAGATTACTAAGTTTCCAACCTGAGTTCAAAACCCTCATTAGATAGCACTTATCACTTAGTATAATCGAGTTCACTCAGATAGTATTTTATTGTCATATTTCTTTATTAGCTTCCTGCCAATTAATGAAATTTTAAGATCATAGTTTTAATCCTATAAACTTCCATTGCAGCCAAAAGGTCTAGTTATACCCAAAATTTAAACTATGGCTTAAAGAATATCAAACAAACTTATTTAGGAATAAATTTAACTCTGTAGAGAATATATATATCGTAGTATTTAAATACTCATTACTTAATACATAAATCATTATCTTCCATGTTTTAAATCATAAAACATAAATAACTAAAATTATACTGTTAAAAAATTTACACATTAGGAGAAGTCGCATATAAATTACTTAACATTTAAGTTAAAAAGAAATACAAGTAAAGGTTTCAAACTCTGTAACCCTTCGATAGCTGAAGGGAATGTATAATACAACTAGGTTTTAAAATCATCAACGTTGAACAATAATCAAACATAAGAATTTATTAACAAATCCTTACGGCTCAAACCATATTATATATATATTCAATAATCAAATTTCAAAACCATGATAGAGCTACAAACACAGTGGCCTCACAACTCAAAATCTCCAACTAAAAATACAGTGTTTACCCCAAATATAAACTTTAACACTAAATCAAGAATGTTTGACAGGCCACAACCCTTGTTACAGGACGGAAGCCATTATAGTATTCTACTTTGAAATCCATTGAAAATAAAAAAACAATAGTAAAAACTGTAAGGAGGAATCACAACCATGCTTATGACATCATTGATTTTTTTGTCAACGCCTCACAACTTAAACCCTATTCTTTTTCCTCACGATTTATAATAGAAAAATACTCTTTTTTTTTCAACAATCGAACCAAGAATTACAATAGCCATACGGCCCTAAAACTTTAAAAATGAAAATTAGAACTTACATTACAGTGTGCGAAGCACAACAAAGAACAACATCATACCCCAATTACAAAGTTAAGATCAAAGATAGAGACAACATCTAGTTGGAATACCTTTACAATTTATAAAGTGTTATGAATCCAATTGACTGTGTATTTACAATGAGAAATCCCTCATGAGATTCATTTTTAAAATCAAAAGAATTACAAGTTTAGAGCGATAATCAAATGACTGCACTTAACACTCAAAAGTTTCCAAGAGAAGACTCTATCTTTAATACACAACAAAATAAAACACTACACTACAGTCCCTTCGACTCCACGCTCAGAAGGAGACCCTTTAGAAATCCTCTGTAAGTGCCTCAAGGTAGAACCAAAGAGGGATTACCAGGTAACAAAAGGAACATGCATAAAAAATTCCAACTCTAGATATTGTGGACCCAACCACAAAACAAAAGAGACATAACCAACAGAGCCACACGATAAAGGAATGGAGGTTCCAAATCTTACTAGACCATGTGCCTAGCCACACAAACTGGTTCCTTGTCCACACAGCAACCCAAGAAGGAATCTCCTGCAAGAAAACAATGTAGGGTTATTTTTCAACTTAAAAATTATATTCAAAGAAAACAACAAAGAGATATAACATTGACAAGAGGTGACTTACCTTTGAAGAAGAGGGAATAATAAAAACAACCCAAAGAAACAGTGTAGCCAGTCCACCAAGCATATATAGAGTTGCAAGCCAACGAGCCAACTATTTACAACCATAATGGTGCCAATACGAAGTTGAGAGTGTGAGGCCGATAGCCTAAAGGCCAAGGCCAAGGTCCTGGAAGACGAGAGCTCGAATCTCCCTCTCTCCCCTTCAGTACTGTGTAGAAAACCAAATAAAGCAACGACTAAAACAAGAACAAAAAACAAGGAACATTAAACCCCTTGGGTTTTGAATTGAAATATATGCTTTCGATTTGGAGGTAGTAAAGGCATCACGTGGCTTGGTACAATGCCACATTAAATTCTAAAATTTTCAACCCAAATCTCTTTAGTTTCCAAACCATCAATTATCACATCGATGGCATATATGCTTGTTATATTATATGGTAAGAGCAAGCCTTATTTAGTCAAAGAGCTTAGGCTTTTGCTTAGGAAAAATGGTTTACCCTTAACTTAGGGATTTTGTTTAGCTAGGCTGGTATGTATTACCCACACCAGGTAATCCTTCCACTGTTCACACATAAAAAAAAGTTACATATGGTTTGTGTTATCCAAAAGAGATAAGTAAGACCAATAACTCATCCTCGAGCATTATAAAGGGGTTAACAGTTATTCTAAAAATATAACTAGTAAGCATACTAACTACAGCTGACGCTTTTAAAAACATGGCATTCTTTCCATGACTTGACGACAAGTAAAATAATAATTCATTATAACGGTAAGTCGCACTATAAAGTTGTCATACTGATGTTATTATGTTAATGGACATAGTACTAAGCGCAAGTCAAAGACTAGTATGCATTGTTTACTTTATGTATTTATAGTTAGACCTTCATTTTTTATTTTGTTTGTATTTACGAAAATCAGAGATGTTACATCAAGGAAAGTTACAATTTTTGTATTTTTCATATAAGTAGTTTTAGGATAGAGGGTAGGTTTGAATTTAATTTAATTCTTTAGAAGCACTTTGAGGTACAATTTCTGCATAGATTGTGCACAGTGTTTCAATAGTTTACTAGCCCAGATTGATGATTAAATGCAACAAATCATATTATATAATTTGCACTATAGGCTAAACTCGTTCTAACAAATTACATGCCCTTGGTTTGGAGCTCAGAGTGTAGGAGAGTCCCACAAGTCAACCTCACAAACTAAGAAACAAAAAAATATTCAGTCCTTAGTGCTTAATATTTTAAATGAAAAAAAAAAAACACATGAAATACTAATGTTTGATATTTTCTTTAATTTATGAACACATAATTTATCAAGTTTTTTTGAGTCATTATGAAATTCAAAAGTAATATAAAAGGCTTCACACACTTGTATTTACAATCAATGAATTAGTAATCCATGTAGAAACATATTTGGTGAATAGATAGAATTTTCTAAATTTGGTAAAATCTAAGTACAAACATAACATATTGGTGAATAAAAGTGTTTATGCTCTAGAATCCTCTTGGTTTGTACTTGGATCATTTTCTAACTCATAAAAGTAAAAACTTGGGTGGCGTGAGAACATAAGGACTTCCATTTCCAAACATGTCTTTTGCTAATCAAACTAGAAAATAATGAAAATATAAAGACATCCATAAACAAATGTGTTGTAAAAATTCTAAATTATGTTTACATTTCATAATGACTTAACAAAAATAATAATAATAAAAACATTTTGATAATATTTAAGTGAGATAAATAACAAGATACTTCCATAAATTCTCTTCCTTTTTTATAAGATTTAATATTAAAGTGAGATAAATAAAATCATACTTCTACTCATATTTATATTGTAGTATTTATTAATGTAAATTTTTATTATTCTTTGAATTTGAAAGATAAATTTGTCTTGAAATAGTTATTTAAATTAGTTAAATTGCAATTTAGACAATGTGGATAGTTTTAAAATTGGTTATGTTGGTAGTTTTAAAATTGGTTATTTAATCTAAAGTAATTGAATTCCATTGCAAAAATTGTGAAATTACAAAAATAACAATATTCACTAATAATTTTAAATGGTTTTTTTTCAAAAATTTAAAGTAAGTAAGGCCTTTAGTTGTCTTTTCCCATTTACCAATTGAATCCATAATACATAGTAAATGATTAAAAATGATGATACAAGTACTTACCATTCAAGTGATTGATTCATTATTTAGTAAATGATTAAAAATGATGATACAAGTACTTACCATTCAGGTGATTGATTCATTATTTAGGATACTAAGAGGAATTCTTGTGAATATTCAAGTGATTGAGTCATTCTTTCGAATATTATGAGAAATTCATGTGAATTTCCCATATAGAATTAGTTATTTCCAATATATTGAATCTTAGTGCTTATTATTTGAAAGGGAAAAATAAACACACGAAAAACTAATGCTTGATATTTCTATCAATTTATGAACATGGAACTGAGAACATGATATCTTGGAGAGCTTTTCAGAATTATAAACTGGATGTTCTCGCAAATAAAGTTGTGCGAGCTTATTGGGCATCAATTTACCCCAAACGATTCAAGACAAGTAGCTGAGGGATATATCATGAACTCCAGCTTGCAGGTCGCTATATACTCCTGTAATGTCCATATCCATCATGTTTCTGATAATATGTGAATACCGTTGGAGTTATATGGAGCAATTTGATGTGTTCTCAACTCCAGGTTATCCACCAAATCATTTTGGATAAACTCGTACATTTTACGACAGCAAGTATCAGCGAGAATACTAAGATCGATGATTTTGATTCGGTTTGCCATAACACTCTGTTCATCGATCAGCTCTGAGAGTCTTTCGACTGTTACCTCCAGCTGCTGCTGTTGATCTTCAAAAAGGATTTGTTTCACTTCTTTTTCGGTTGCTGTCAATGTATCCTTCAGTATGTCGTCTCCAAACATGTGAAACGCAAAAGGATAAGAATAAGAAAGGGCACGCCTCGATCCAAACAGCCTTTGCAGTGCATCTCTGAGCCATCTATAGTCAATGCAACCAGATTCTTTGCTCTCTAAATCGAAAATCTTTTCCTCCAATAATTGTCTCTGCTTTGCTTCAAGTTGCAACGAATCTTTAAGTGCTTTCCATCTGGAGTAACAATGCTGGTATCTTTTCAAATCACGTTGTGCCTTCTCAATATCTGTTTCCTCATGATCCTCTTTATATCGATCACAAGTGTGACCCTCAATGCTTCTCCTGCCATTTTCACTTCCAATAGCACCACCACACAACCAACAGAAGCTTTGGCCACATACGCAGGTAATCAAGTTGCAGCCACCATTTTTTAGCACATAATTCCTACACCTAGGGCACATCTTGGTATTAAATACCATCCAGTTTAAGTTCGCCGACTGGGCCAGATATAATTTAATCTCCCACAGTTGCCAAATGAAGCAGGAACAAGGAGAATGTGGTTGAGCCAAACATTTGAAGCAAAATTGGTGTCCACAAACGCACTGGATCTCACAGTAAACATCTCCTTCAACACGGATGGCATTTCCACAGGTGGGAACACTAGGGCACCATTTCACTTTGTTGTTATCGTCAATATAAGACTCGAATATGAAGCGATCAAAGCGTTGGGCTGCTTCAGGATCTTTTGCAGAGACAAGCTTTCTTATAATGTCTTCGTCACAGATGACATTACATTCAGGATCCATGCACTGAATCCGCTTGCTCTGTCCCTCGTTTATATTGATAAGAAATTGCTGCGTCCAGCAGACATTGCAAAAAGTATGACCACAATCCATCGTTGTGGTGTCCTCTTCCTGCAAGTCTTCTTCTGTACAGACATTGCAGGTGGTAACTGCTACACGGTTTCTTGATTCGTTTCTAATCTCAACACCCGCTTCTGCAAACAAGCATTTAGATCCTCTCTCTGCAAATGCATCAAGTAATTTTTGAAGATCCCAGTGATGTTCAATTAGAAGTGTGCGAGCAACTTGTTTTTTTACATTAAGGATATCCATCACCTTACGTAAATCCTCTCTCTGTGCTGGCAATACAGATGCTTGTGTGATGAGCTTGATGGTCTGTTTAGGGGCAGCGACGGTAAGAACAATTTCATGGTACTGCTCATTTCCTTCACTTTCCTCGTCGCCGCTGATCATCAAATCCTCCTGGTCGCCGCTCATCAAACCCTCCTGGTCACCACTCATCAAATCATCCTCCTCGCTGCTCATCATCCTGTCTGCCATTGCAATTCCTGGCAAATTCTTCTGGGTGGCAATAAGAAAGAGAATAATCCTTCTTCAAATGTACGAGTTTACGCGTACAAGAAACAAGAAGACTGTTAACCCGATAAGTTGTCGATGAGAAAGAGAATAATCCGAGCTGATGGCCACGCTCTTGTATTTTACAGCCATCAATCTAACTGAAGTTTCTTGAAGTCCAAGTCTTTGGGAGCGACTTACAATGACGACTTGATAGCCGTTTGTGATCCTGACAGTTAGAGAGAGTTGTATTTATATTTAAGTTTGATAGCTAAATTTTGGTACATCGTTAAGGTTTGAATATGTAAGAAAGTGACGACTCAGATTGATTTTTTTTTCATATATATTACTTTTATGAGTTTTTTTGAATTCATTTTGTGGGTAAGCTATATTTTTTTCAGTGTAGAAGGGAATTTAGTTTATTTATTTATTTTATATTGAATTTTGAAATATTTAAATTATGTAAGTTTAATAGCTGTTATGTCAAATTCTTGCCTAATTCAATCAAAATATAATTAAAAAAAAACAATAAAAAATCTTATATTAGTAAGACAGTATGAAAATTCAATTATATTTTATATTTAGTTTTTATGTATAAATTTAATATATTATATGGATAGATTTATTCACTTTAAAATTAGATACATTTATTTATTTTTAAATGTAAAAGTGGAAATATTTTTATAATATGTTTTAAATTGCAAAGCCAAATTATGAAACTTTAAGATTTATGTTTTTTTAAAGTAAGATTTGGTTTGATCATGAAATTTCAAGTTTATGTTGAAATTTTACATTTTAGTTACAAGATTTACAATGTCATACACTTGTCATGCCAACCTTGAAATTTCACATTTTACTAACCAGATTTAATACAATAATGCCCTTAAAATCAATCTTAACCATACAATTGTCATGCCCAACATGAAAGACATTTGTTATGCCCCTTGAAATCGAGTTCAAGGATTCTTCTTCCTTTGTTCATTTGAAATTGTAAAATCTTCTTCCTTTGTTTATTTGAAATTGTAAAATATAAACACTAATCATAGTTGCAATTTTATTTTTTAACACTAATGACATTGTTATATGTATTAAGATATTTACTAAAATTGCTTAAACAGTTTTCAAATATCAAAACAATATAAAAGTTTTTCTTAGTTTAACATCTAAAACATCAATTTCATCCTTCAAATTTTGAAGTAGATTTAGATACGTATTTGAGAGATATGCATGGATACCTATTTTTATTTTTTATGAGATTTGGAGAGATATGCATAGACACCTATTTTTATGAGGTTTGGAGCTAGTGTAACGTTTTCCTTGGTTTAACACCTAAAACATCAATTTCGATTTAACACCTAAAACATCAATTTCATCTTGATGTGGTTCATTAGACAAAATTTACTACCAATTTGAAAATCAATGGAATTTTTTAAAACTTTAACTCCTTATATATATGCTAAAAATTGTGAAGGTTACTAAAGCTCAAAATATTTATTCCATATAACAAGATGACATGGATATGACATTTATTACCAAAGTTCAAAGTTAAAATATCACTAGACATGTTCCACTATGATTTTTATTACCAAAGTTAAAATATCACTAGACATGTTCCATGTTTTCCTTAGACAATGATGTTTTATGGTAAATTGCATAGAGAAGAGAGTTCTAGGCAAGGTTTTCAAATATATCAATTACCCCTAATTGGTCCAGTAAGAGGCCTTTCATTTTACAAACAAAAATGTTAATCACCCAAATGTTCATTAATGAACAATGAATAATTGGTGCTTTAGCGATGAGAGTGTTTCCAACATGGGCTCAATATTTTTTTCCACAGAAAAAAATCATAACTATATATACAAGATACAAAATTACATTTTGCAGATGACCCACTATCAAAATGATAAGTATCCATTTGATCAATACAATCAACTCAAAAAAAGCTTATTACAAAATATCAAAAAAATAATTCTTCATTACAAGTATCATCCATATACAACAGATATCCATAAAAAATCAACAACCAGTCAAGCTTATATCCACAAATATTGCACAAAAAAATAGCTCCAAACATTTCTTCATTACAAGGGGATAGGTATTTGTGGACTCCTTTAAAGACACTTTAGATGCCACATAATACTGGAATAAATGGGAAACTTTGACTTTATGTGACAATTAGGGGTACTTCCCTAACTTGTTTGAAGATGAAGAAAAAAGAGAAAAGATAGGTAATTGAATTAGATTTCATAATATATAGCATTTATGCAGAGAAAATGTGTGTAAATGATTATAAAATTAGTTTCTGTGAAAGTGAGTTTTCAAATTTTCAGCACATCTTAACATATATGTTTGTGTGGGTGCAGCAATATATGAGGTAAATGATGTCCATTTGGGATAAAATATTGCAGACATATAAAGGACACATGGGCCTAGTGAAACACTATTTATTCGAAATTTTTCATGAATTATTTTTTATTATTATTAATTATTGAAGTCAAAAAATCTTGAAATTAAAACCTTATGTGCGGGTGCAACACTTTAGGGGAAAAAATTAATGAAATCCTTGATTTCTTAATATAAGATCATAGAGCTTGATCTCGTCTAGTGCACCATATATATATTTTTTGGAAATGGTGATGGAAATCAAAAGTCATATAATAAACAATCGATGTATGTATTTTCGAAAACTGATGTGTGTCATTTCGAAAAATAATTATAAATAAATAAAACATAGTTTTGAAGGAAAAAATTACATATTCAGAATCGTCATTTCGTACTCTACAATATCCTACATTTTCATAAAAAATTATTGTGTATGTCATATCAAAACACACCATCTAAACTGAGCATATTGATAGAGTTCTAAAAGAAAAGCAATAGCCTTGGTTGATTTTTCCTAGCCAATAGGTTCGGTATTCCGAAGCTGCTTCCAAACCTAATGCCAAACCTTAATCCTGCCAATTATTTAAATTTTAAAATAATGCATATGCGATATATAGAATTATGTTTAGAGATAATTTATGTGGCATGGCTTCTAGATTCACAATGTCACTAGCTACTTCGAAGTTGTATGGGTGGTGGGTTCCCACTATAGATTACTTCATGGAAGTTCTCTAATGTTCCTAGCATAATTGAACTAGGTGAATTCTAATGGTGCTATAGGTAAATTTTAACTAATTTGTTTTTGTCCTAACGCATCATTGTTCATCTCCCTCATCCTCATCATCATCACCACCCTCATCCTCCTCCTCCTCATCATCACCCTCATCCTCATTCTCATCCTCATCATCATATAGTCATCATCCTCCTCCTCCTCCTCATCATCATCATTGTTCATCATCATCGTCATCACCATCACCCTCATCAGCTTCATCATCATCATCATCACCCTCATCCTCATAAGTTTCATCGTCACCCTCATCCTCATCATCATAATCACCCTCATCCTCATCCTCATCATCATCATCATCACCCTTATCCTCATTAGCATCATCATGGTCATCATCATCATCATCATCATCATCATCATCATCATCATCATCACTGTCATCCTCATTAGCATCATCATGGTCATCATGGTCATCATCATCATCATCATCATCATCATCATCACCCTCATCCTCATCAGCATTGTCATGGTCATCATCATCATCATCATCATCACCCTCATCCTCATCCTCATCCTCATCCTCATCACCATCATCCTCATCCTCATCCTCATCCTCATCATCATCACCCTCATCCTCATCAGCTTCATCATGGTCATCATCGTCATCATCATCATAATCACCGTCATCATCCTCATCCTCATCCTCATCATCATCATCGTCAACCTCATCATCATCATCACCCTCATCCTCATCCTCATCCTCATCACCCTCATCCTAATCATCATCGTCATGGTCATCATCATCATCATCACCATCACCATCACCCTCATCCTCATCACCATCATCATCATCCTCATTTTCATCATCATCATCATCATCATCACCCTCATCCTCATTAGCTTCATCATGGTCATCCTCATCCTCATCCTCATCATCACTGTCATCATCCTCATCCTCATCAACCTCATCATCATTGTCAACCTCATCATCATCATCACCCTCTTCCTCCTCATCATCATCATCACCCTCATCCTCATCATCATCATCATGGTCATCCTCATCCTCATCATCATAATCATCATCATCATCATCACCCTCATCTTCCTCCTCCTCCTCATCATCCTCATCCTCATCCTCATCACCCTCATCCTCATCAGCTTCATCATGGTCATCATCATCATCGTCAAGCTCATCATCATAATCACCCTCATCCTCCTCCTCATCCTCATCACCCTCATCCTCATCATCATCATCATGGTCATCATCATCATCCTCATCCTCATCATCATCCTCATCCTCATCCTCATTGTTCATCAGCCTCATCCTCACCATCATCAACACCCTCATCCTCATCATCATCGACACCCTCACCCTCACCCTCATTGAAACCCTCATCGTCATCATCATCGACACCCTCACCCTCATCCTCATCGACACCCTCACCCTCATACCCATCATCATCATGCTCATGGACACCCTTAATGGTCATCACCCTCATCCTCATCATATCTAGATAAATGTAAATTACACATTTTCATTGAGCGCTAAATCGCATATGCGATATATCGGGAATGCGTTATGGAAAACATGTAAAACCCTTCCCGTTCATTAAAAAGATGGAATTCAATATTGCATATGCGATATATCGGAGGTGCGTTATATCGCATATGCGATATATGTTTTGTAGAAAATGTAGGGTGGCATCGTGTTGGCCACCTTTAACGTATCAAAAGACATAATTCGGCTGAACCTGCGCACAGAAAACTGTTCAACATGCAATTTTTTATCATTACTTACATAATTCCATAGTTTTGTATAGGTTTGGGTGGATTTCAATGGGGGATGTACGTAATAGAGGAAGAAAGTCATCAAGGAAGGTGCTTACACTGGAAGAAGCAGAAAATAAAAAACAAAAAAAAGGGAAGATTCAAGAAATCGTCAGCATTCATTACATGAGCAAATAGTTCCCATTCCCCCTTAAGAGATACCTGACGTAGAGGCTAAGGAAGATAATGCAACATTAAAAGAAGTTGGTTATAGGGAAGTTGATATTATTCATCCATTAGTAGACAGACAATCTTGTGAAGAGTTCAATAATTATGTTACTCCCGATGTAAATGTGACTCAGCAACAACCATGTTCGGTGGTTCAATCTCCTAATCGAAGTTGTGAGCCGGTAGTGGATGTAAACGTCACTCCAGCATTTCAAATGACAAGAAATTTTGCATCAAAATGAATGAGAACTCCTAAACGAATACAAGTGGACGAGAGCGGATTGACTTCCATGGAAGGTAAGGTGGCTAAACGCACTATCCTTCGTCATTCTTCTCAAATAATGAAACAATATTTTGATAACAAATCCGAAGCCGGTAAATGCCAACTGTTTTTAGCTTTGCTTAAATCTAGAAATATGGCAATTGTTAGAAGAAATTTAGGCATAACAACAATGAAGAATATGGAATCAAGTAATCACATTGTTAAATCTCTTGCTGCTACATTTACATCGATTGGTAAAAAAACTCGTTCAAAAGACTGTAATGTGGCTCGTCGTGTATTGGATGAATCAATTGTATGTATATCCACAAGACAACGTCGTTTACTTAAATGCACATCACAAATTGTTCCTTTACAACCAAAGACACTTAAAAAATATTCAGTAAGAAGAGACAACCTTGATGTAGAGGGACAAATGGAAAAATTATGGGCATTTAGCGGTAGGTTGCCCCGCAAAGACATGAAGTTAGTCGAAGCAGTGAAGGGCCCAATG
>LPNX010239789.1:30444-48460 GCA_001517045.1 Pseudotsuga menziesii | reverse complement strand
GGGAGAGGTGGGTTGACAACAACCTCGCTTTGCTGCTCTTCAAGCACCACTGTCACAATAGGTTCTTGCATAAAGTAACATATGTCAAAGCGATATGTAAGTCACAAAATGATTTTTCCAAACAAAGAGAAACATAATTAAAAGCATATTTCAAATAATACCTATGTCTCCGAATCTACCTCTGCATGAGAGGGAATAGGTTGCGAGACAGTATACTCATCCTGGGCTACCTACATAAAACATGTTACATATATCAAAATTAGGATACATATTGAATGTTACAATCAAGATATGTACACAAACGTACAGAGAAAGTGATCTACATAAACATACCTGCTGGCTAGTCAAAGGTGGGCCACTGGTTTGGTGCTTTTCACGCACCGGTGCCTCACTAGGGGCCTGCATATAAAGTAGCATATATATGTCAATTTCATATAAAATAGTGAATCAGAGACATATATACTACCTGGAAGGAAAATGATGAACTACCAAAGAAAGCGAAACATACATACCTGTTTGGGGGGGAGAGGTGGGTTGACAACAACCTCGCTTTGCTGCTCTTCAAGCACCACTGTCACAATAGGTTCTTGCATAAAGTAACATATGTCAAAGCGATATGTAAGTCACAAAATGATTTTTCCAAACAAAGAGAAACATAATTAAAAGCATATTTCAAATAATACCTATGTCTCCGAATCTACCTCTGCATGAGAGGGAATAGGTTGCGAGACAGTATACTCATCCTGGGCTACCTACATAAAACATGTTACATATATCAAAATTAGGATACATATTGAATGTTACAATCAAGATATGTACACAAACGTACAGAGAAAGTGATCTACATAAACATACCTGCTGGCTAGTCAAAGGTGGGCCACTGGTTTGGTGCTTTTCACGCACCGGTGCCTCACTAGGGGCCTGCATATAAAGTAGCATATATATGTCAATTTCATATAAAATAGTGAATCAGAGACATATATACTACCTGGAAGGAAAATGATGAACTACCAAAGAAAATGAAACATACATACCTGTTTAGGGGGAAGAGGTGGGTTGACAACAACCTTGCTTTGGTGCTCTTCAAGCACCACTGTCACAATAGGTTCCTGCATAAAGTAACATATGTCAAAGCGATACAAGTTACAAAATGATTTTTCCAAACAAATCGAAACATAATTAAAAGCAAATTTCAAATAATACCTGTGTCTGTGAATCTACCTCTGCATTAGAGGGAATAGGTTGCGAGACAATATACTCATCCTGGGCAACCCGCATAAAAAATTTTGTATCAAAATTAGGATACATATTGAATGTTACAATCAAGATATGTACACAAATTTACAAAGAAATCAATCGACATAAACATACCTGCTAGCTTATCAAAGGTGGGCCACCGGTTTGGTGCTCTTCACGCACCGGTGCCTCACTAGGGGCCTGCATATAAAGTAGCATATATATGTCAATTTCATATAAAATAGTGAATCAGAGACATATATACTACCTGGAAGGAAAATGATGAACTACCAAAGAAAATGAAACATACATACCTGTTTAGGGGGAAGAGGTGGGTTGACAACAACCTTGCTTTGGTGCTCTTCAAGCACCACTGTCACAATAGGTTCCTGCATAAAGTAACATATGTCAAAGCGATACAAGTTACAAAATTATTTTTCCAAAGAAAGTGAAAAATAATTAAAAGCATATTTCAAATAATATCTGTGTATGCGAATCTACCTCTGCATCAGAGGGAATAGGCTGTGAGACAATATACTCATCCTAGGAAACCTGCATAAAACATGTAAAGTATCAAAATTAGGATACATATTGAATGTTACAATCTATACTATAAATATGTAAATAAAGTTGACAAATTAACAAGTATAGTTCTTACCCCTATTGGTGAAGAACCAAACCCATAAGCAATATTGACAGCCGCATCAATGTTCTCAACGTTGATCGACGGACTATGCGACTATGGTGTGCCATGGGACACCAGCTGTATATTTGTTCACATAAATTGTTAGATAATTAAATAGAAATAAATTGCAAAACAATTGAACATTTTGACATGAAACAAAATATAATATTAAAATAATGAGTTTTACTTACAAAGCGAAGTAATCCATTGTCTCGGAAGTCAGAAGCAGGGCCATAGCAGATGCCTCCACACGATGTGCAAGGGTGTGGAGTAACACAACGCTTTGAAGACTCTGCATATCCTCTGTGATATATAGATGGGCCTGTCGTAGAAGTGCCAGCCCCTTGGTCTACATTTCCTTGGACATCAGTCCCATGCTCAAGCAATGTATCTGCCATGTCAAATAATGCCTCTTATGTATACTCAATGATAGGACATGCAGGAGGATATACTCAAGGGGGTTTTGGTGTGTGTGGTGGGCATGGCACATGGTTGGGATCTGTCCTGGCACCTTCCCTATCTTGGGGCATCCCATGACCAACACCATGGTTTCCTAAGAGATCGAAGTAGTTAACATGTTTCCCTATGATTAATTTTGCATACAACTTCCTAAGGAAATAAAATGGGATGTCCCTATTCCCATGGGGGTCTTCATCGAAGACCATATACCAACGATCCATCCAATTGGCCTTTATATTTGGTTCAATGCACCAGTCTATGGAAATGTGTGCTCGACTGGTGGGTGGAACCAATCTAGTGCTAGGGTCCCAGAATAATGAAAATAACTAGTCTTTTGTAATTTTAAGGGCTTTGATGTCTTTATGAGTCAATCCATCGGGGTAGTATTGCCTCCTGGATTCTCTGTACGAGTTAATGTTGTACAGAGCTCCTTGGGCATCGAAAATTGTGTTTGTTATTGTGTCCAAGGCATCGGCTAAAGAATATCTCAAATGACCCCCCTCTCTAATAGATGAGCTAAGGCACCTCAAAGATGCCAAGCGTGCAATAATCTATGCGTTTCTATCTTGTTCCCCCTCCAAGTTTGGGTTTGGTTGTGGGTTAGGTTGTTGTGGGTTATTAGAGGGTGGGTTTTCCACATTGTGTTGTTCATTTGTGTTGTCTGTTAAGATTTAAACAAAAAACTACAAGTTATTTTACTTATAATCATTATTTGATTGTTCACATTCAATTATTTTTTTAAATTTGTTCAAAATAATTATAAAAATAATGAAATTATGAAAAAAATTAAAGAATGTAAGACTAAATGAAAAGGATTGAACTAGAATTTACCTACCATTGGAGCAATCCACCTCAAACTTGACCTCGACCTCGACCTCGAAAAGGTAAAATGCAAATCGCACTTGCGCTATTTCGATCTTGCGGTTTTTCACTGTCCCGATCCTGGGAAAATGAGATTTGAGGGGCTTGCGGCCTTTGTTTTATTTTATTTTTTTCTTTTCAATATCGCATATACGATATATCGCATATGAAATATATTGCACTTGCGATATATATCGCATATGCGATATATCACATATGCGATATTGAAAAGTAAGGAACTAAGGTTTTTTTTTAACTAAGTGTATGTTGTCTCATGGGAAGTGCATCCCTCTTGTGCTTGCTTCTATCATACCTTGGATGATTATGCTTCCATTCAATGATGGTGTATTCATTTCAATTATGGATTTTAAAGGTATTTGTGTTGATTTTAGTCTTCTCCTCAATTGACTTGAATATTTCTTCAACAATGTTATGATTGTTGTCAAAACAAAGACTACACTTTTCATGTGGAGATAATTAACAACCGAATATTTTATCTCAAATCATGGTTCTCTTCTCAAATTTTGAATTTGTCTCCAACTGGGAAACTATCTTATTCAAATCTTCTTCTATATAGAAAGGATCTCAAACTCTTTCCTTTGAAAAAGTTATTTATTCTCTTGAAGTTGACTTGTTAGGTCTTCATTAATTTTCTTGGCAGTTCTATTATTTGACTTTTCTTACACCAACAATGGTATTTTCAAATTATTCATGGTTCTTATACATATTTGTTTTAGTTCCTTTATTAGGGAGATAATTTCATCTTCTTGCTTGTAATTTTTTTCCTTCTCCTCTAGTTTATTTGTCGAGGTTTGTTGTGTCTTTTCAATTTTTTCTTTCAATCCAATGTTAATACCTAAATGTTGGGAACATTTCCCCCTATTGGGCACAATTCCCCCTATAGTGTGGCACAATTTACCTCCTATATGGCAGTGTATTACATATTATTGATGTAGGCTTGGGTCTATTAGTTGTTATTGTACACATATGTCTCCTATATATAGTAAGGGGATATTCTCATATTAGTAAGCATTGCATATTGTCTTGTCTTGGGTACATAATTACATTGTATAAGGAGGTTCCTCCCTCAAAGAGGATTGTTATTTATCTGTGTTCTTCATTATTCAGGCATGGATTACTCTCTTTTATCATGTTTCTACTATTTGTGTGTTATTTATGGGACTTGGTTGCATAACATCCAAAACTAATCTTTTTGTCCCTTCTTTTGAAATATAATATTCATCTTGATACTTTTGCAATTGCTCCATTAATGATTAGTTTTCTCTTTCATCTTTCGTTAGTTCACATAGAGAACTAATAAGTTCTTCCTGTAGATATACTTATTCTTCGATTTCAAAGTCTTCTTTATCTTTGGAGACTTTGCTTTTTCTCTAAATGGCTTCATCATTTGTTTTGGGTTGTACCTGATTTTATTGAGAGAGTTTCTTTTGAATAAAGATAGTATATATTCTCCCAGAGCTATGTAGTTTAATTCCATTGTCCCATTTTGTTCTTCTCACAATATGATAGGCCATTCAAAATTGCATTCATTTTCTTTGGATTGTCTTTGTGTAGATTATTTGTTATTGAACCTTTTGGTTGATTCTTTGGATTTGTGTATCCATTATGAACTACACTCCAAATTTCAAGCTCAACAACTTGCATATATGCCTCTATTCTTATGCTCCATGGTACATAATCTATTCCATTTAAAAAGGGAACTTTTTTAGGATATACTAATTGAAAATCCATGAGTAATCTATGGGATATGTCTTCTAGTTGTCAAACTATGTAAATAAAACATGCTTTGACACCAATTGTTTGAATATTTATAGATGTTGAGATGGGGGGGTGAATTGGTATTAGACACTTCTACTAATTTTAACTTCATCACTTCAAGTAATAATCACACATTAATAAAACATTCAACAACCATTCAATACAAATGCACAATACATAATGATTTTAAATGGAAATCCAAAGAGGGAGAAAACCACCAAAGTTGTATCCTTTATTAATAAATTGTTTTTTTGGTTCCGCGTACCACCATATGCGATATGCAACATTTACAAAACGCATATGCGATATTTAACATTACAAAACGCATATGCGATATATCGCATATGCGATATATTTTCACGAACCTTAGCCTTGTGTTTGGGCTCGGGTTATTCCGAACATACCATCAATAATTCATATGCATTCTTGATTTGCACTTCGGAAGTGCATTTCTGATTTCCTAAGTGGTACCAAAAAGTGGAACCAAATTCGTGCGAGCGCCCTTAAGGGGACACTTAAGTTGCCAAATCATGCTCCACCACCAAGCAGTTTCCATCTCATGCTTCTCTAGAATCAAATGCATGTATCCATCTTTAGGAGAATACTTACTAGATTTTTCCTAGTTCCATACGAGCACATCATCCTCATTTTTTAATCTGATATGACTAGATTTTAGGATGGATAGGTACCCATTCCATACATTAATATACTGAGCCTCAACTAAACCAAGTACTTCAGCACTTATCCATTCTTGTTCCATCAAATGAGACACTGATGATGTCCCAATATCTTTCAGAAAGAAAAAATCTGCAGAATGTAGAATATCAATCAAATGAGAGGGTAAGCTATGTTGCCATTTACAACTTGCCCAATGATCCAAACCAATATGAACATCAGCTCCATTCCCAACCTTCCAAACAAGAAAATCACCAATAAGATTAAAAGACCAGAGCACAAATTTCCAACATATAGATATACTTGTTTTCTTCTTATCCTTGACTCTTATCTAGTCTAGCAATGTAAGAGGCCTAATATATTTCTAAGTGAAAATATGAACCCATAGTCCCGAGCCATGGATAATGTTCCATACACTCTTAGCAACAAGTTCTTTGGCAAATAGAGCAGGTACTTTCAACCCCCACCCACCCATGGATTTTGGATTTTCCAAGACCTTCCAGGAAGTCCAAGGCAATCTAGAAGATGATCCACGGCTACTAGACCATAAAAATTTAAAATATAGTTTTTAATTTTCTCAATAATCCCCACTGGAATCCAGAAGTGCATCCAGTGAATAGGAAAAGCTTCAAGGACAGACTTTATCAAAATAATCTTACCACCCCTAGACAACCATCTAAAGCTCCAATTCTTAATGTGTTTTTCAACTTTTGCAATGAGCCAGTCCCAATCTTTCAGTAAATATCTGCAAGGTTTTAGAAAAAAACCAAGGTATTTCATACCACTATCAATTTTAAGAAAAGTGAATGCAAAAATGTTCTTTAAAGAGATCAACTCTGTATCATCCAGCCGAGAATAATAGAAAGATGATTTATCCTCATTAATCATCATCCCGGAGGCTTTAGTAAAATCCATCAAAATCTCATACAAAGTTGATAAAGATTGGGCAGATCCATCAGTGATCATTACAATGTCATCCACAAAAAGAACATGAGTCAATGAAATATTATTACCAAAAGAGATGCCCCTGTAAACACCACTTAATTTAGCAGAAATTAGATCCCTACCCAAACCTTCAACAACAACAAGAAAAAGCAAAGGGGTAAAAGGACACCCTTTCCTAAGTCCACAACCAGACCTAAAGGAGCTAGAAGCCACACCATTAATCAAAACAGAAAAAGATACAGAGGTAAGGCTGCTCATAACCCATGTGATGAAGGATACATCAAATCCCATTTTGGTTAAAATAACCCACAAAAAAGTCCAAATGACTCTATCGTAGGCTTTAGATAGATTAATTTCCAGAACCATAGACTTTAAACCCTCACAATGAATAGAATGAATGCCTTCCTGAATAGCACCCACAACATCATGGATTTGCCTACCAGGAAAGAACCTGAATTGCTCATTCAGGATATATCTACCCAAAACCTTCCTAATTCTAGTAGATATAATCTTACCAATAATCTTATAACTGAAAGTATATAAAGAAATGGGCCTGAAACCATCAAAAGTACTAGGAAAATCAGATTTAGGTATCAAGGCAATGAAAGTTGAGTTAAAAACAGTTGGAATTTTTCCATTCTTCCTAGAATCCTCGATAACCCTTAACAGATCCATACCCATCACATGAAAAAGAACCCTGTAAACCTCTACAGGAATCCCATCCGGATCTGGACTCTTGTCATTCTTACTCAGCGCAAGAACATATTTTATCTCATCAAGAGTAACAGGGGTCATAAGATAATATTTCTCCACAACAGATATAGATGATGGAAAATTATCAGCAATTTTCAAAAGTTCAGGAAGATGAAGATTTGTATCAGCCTGAAATAAAGTCTCAAAATGCTGAACACCAGCCCCAGCAATAGCATCAAAACCTTCCACCATACTTCCCCTATCATCTTTTATCTTCCAAATTGAGTTAACATTCTTTCTTTGATTAGTGAATTTGTGGAAAAAGGAGTATTATCATCCACACACAACAACCAGATAGCCCTACTTTTCTGTTTGGCTTCATGTTCATGATCCAAGAGGATTTTTCTCTTTCGAGATTCCAAATCAATCAAAGATGCCTTATCCTCTTCAAAAGAGAAACCAAAACCTATCTTATGAGAAAAAACTGTGAGCAAGATTTCAATTGCCACTAAATCTTTGAACTCCACCTCCTTTTTCAAAACAGACCAAGAAATGGAAACATCCTTAACACGCTTGAGATTAGAGGCAAAATGAGATGCATGGGTAATATGTAGGTTATCAAAGTAGAACGGCCATGATTATTTTAATAATTTAACCAAATCATCATTTAAAATCCAATGTGCATTAAACTTGAAAGGGCTTCTCAACTGAATCCCCCTGTTCAAAATCTGAAGAAATACAGGTTGATGGTTAGAATCCCCACCACATCCCACCCACTGTCGATAAAAGAAATAAAGATCTAATAGGTCAGCCGATACAAGAAACCTATCCAATCTTTTACAAATGCTCTCAGTCCCTACTCTTCTATTAGTCCATGTAGGAAGCATAACAGAAGGTACAATGTCCACATGTCCAAAGGTCTCCAAAGATTTTGTAAAAAAATCAGATAGAGAATCCAATCTTGCTCTAGTACCCCAAATCTCAGATAATCCCATGGAAAAATTCAAATCCCCTCCTTGGATTAACTTTTCACATTTAAGGCAATCCAATTCCATAAGATTATTCCACAATCCTACTCTGTTAGTATAAGGACCATAGATGTTGGCAAAACATAAATCGAAATTGAGTTCAATAGAAAATAAAGAATCACATAGACCCAAACCCACACCCCAGGCATTTAATAAGTGAAAAAATTTGGATCTCCATCCTAAGAGAAGACCTCCCGATTTGCCTCTAGCATCCACAGAAAGAAAGGTCTAGCTAGTCAGCATGGATTCCAGTTCACCTGCAGACAAGATCCCATTACGTATAGGATCTTGCAAAAATAAAACATCAATATGTTGATCTTCAACTAACCTACACACCGCTACACTAGCCAAACCACGATAGTTAAGGGTCATTATAATCATAAGGTAACCTTAACAGGGGCTAACATTGCTCTAAGTGCCCTGGTTGCAATATTTTGATCAATATCCTTCAAAGGTAGACCATCAAAACAAAAACCAGAAATACCTCTGCCAAATCCAAAGCCAGATGTAATACGATGATCCCCTACCAATTTAGTACAAGACCTAAGGAAATAACCAGATCCACTATCAGATTTCTTAAAAGGGGAAATGAACCCCAGATTCCTCAAAGGAGAACCAGACAAGACACCATCCTTTGACCTACCAACAGATACCTTTGGATTCCAGTTCAAATCCATACCCTGAAAAGGTAAACTAAGGGGTTTAAGAGTCTGAATACAAGATTTCAAAGGAAGAGCCTTCCCAACAGGAGATAAACCCAAACCCTCATCCCTATATCTCACCAAATCAATACTCACATCAGAAAGGTGAACATGAGGCAAAATAGGATTTTTTACCCTCCAAACAGATTTAGGTTTATGTAAATTCTCATCACGATAATTCCTATTTAAGGATAAATGGCAATGAGAAACCAAATGACCATAATCATGGCATCTATTGCATTTGAAAGGTACTCCTACATAGTCCAATGATTGACTAAAAACATATTCCCCATGCTTAATA
Source organism: Pseudotsuga menziesii (assembly GCA_001517045.1). Classification (NCBI taxonomy): domain Eukaryota; kingdom Viridiplantae; phylum Streptophyta; class Pinopsida; order Pinales; family Pinaceae; genus Pseudotsuga; species Pseudotsuga menziesii. The sequence continues at coordinate 39,097 of LPNX010239789.1, read as the reverse complement.
GCAATATCAGATGCAAGTCCATTCCGAAGATCAATTAATACCAAAACCCTTGAGTCTAAGAAGGATAAATCAGCCTCCAGAAATGTCCCCATGGTATTTCCAATTAGTTTAAAGAATTCCAAAGACTGTAATTCAAAGGGTAAATTAGGTAACTTCACCCAAATGGGCATCAAGTCATACCTCTCAATACAAAGATCAAAAAGTGGTGTCCAACATTTGAGCAGCAAACCAGAACAATCCCATTTCCATACCTCAACCAAAATGCGAGCAACATCTTCTTCTTTCTTGAACTTGAATGCTAGCCACCCCCGAGGAAGAACAAAAATATCAGGATAGGTAACGATATTTTTCCAGGAATCAAGAACCCACTTCTTAACCCCATCAGAAGATACTTTATGCCCTCCAAATCTTCCCACCAGCATAAGTGCATTAGTAAGCACAATATTATTTAAAGCAATGTCCTCTCCAACCACTAAAAGAGGAAGTTCCTCTTTACGAACAGGTTTATTGCTACGCTTATGAATAGCGGGTAAAATGCTAGGTTCCAAACACAACGAAGGACTTTGAATATCGTAGACCCCCAAATCTAAGGGCAACGAATACACCTCATCAATCCCACCAACAGAATTATCAACAAACCCCACCTTCGATACCAGACTATCACACGACCCGTCAGATACATATCTCTTGGAAAAATCAAAACTTAAATCAAGACCTAAATTCACCAAATCCAGTTTATCATAAACAAACCCCAAACCCAGACCCAAATCCACAGGATTCACTGGCGAAACTTGCTTATGCACAATATAATCAAGTATAGGCACAGTTACATCTCCATGTTTCTCCACTCGGCCAGCAAATAGAGATACCGGCACAGAACCAGCAGAGGGTAGTGCTCTCTGAAAAGTAGGCACCAGGGAAAGTTGAGGCGCAGAGACCGCAATATTCCGCTTCATCTGTCCCACAAGATGAACCAGAGAAAAACATAGACCTACAGAAGACTTCAATAATCCCATATTAGAGCACATAGAAGAAAAACCACCTACACTCTTCTTCAAACAAACATCATCAATAGGTTTAAGAAGATGGGACCCAGGGCATACATCTACAGTATCCATCAAAACCTCCGAAACATTACTCAAAAGAAACGGATCATCTGCAGGCTCATCCATGCTCAGTTTCGTCCAACTATGAAACGAAGGGTTTGGAACCAGAACAGAGCATAAAATAGAAGAAAGCACCATGGCTCCTGCATAAACACCCACAGTCGGCAAAAATGAGGAATGCCAAGGTTCCGAAGGCTTTGATTCCAAATCCTGAGACAGAGTAATTGCCCGTCGTCCTTTTGGTGGGGTTCGATCTAGGGATTTAATAGCCCGATAATACATGCCCGTCAAACTCAGGGAGAGTCCTACCACCAGATAGCACAAAATATTAAATGAGTAGTAGCGACAGATCAATGACCCATCAACCTAATCCTCCCACATGGGCTCAATATGTAGTACACGAGCCCACAAATATTTTGGGATTTATCATTGTTTATTATTCATTTGTTATTAATTTGATTTAAAATTTATGTATCAATTTCATTATACCTTTTCAAGAACTTGTGATTTTCTAAGTAAATTGATAAAAGTAACCAATAACAGTGTTTTTTCTTCAACAATTTGGAGTTTTTTATTTATCTTTATTGATTTAATTAAAAAAAACTAACATCATGATAATTAAATTAAAGAGAGATAGTGTTCACCATATTGATTAAAAGAGATAATAATTACATTTTTTTATGATGGGCGCTTTCTTGGAGGGTTTTAGGGTTTTAGCTTTTTTTTCTAAGGTTTTATTTCCGTTGACATTCCCTATGTTCATAACGTACTCCTTGAGTCATCGAACTAGAAGCTAGGATGTTCGCATTCAATCGTGATCTCCAGGTTCGTAATTATACGATTCTACCTTTTGAATTTTGATTTGGTTTATCAACTTGGCAGTCTCTAGGAGCGACATGACTCTCGGCTATCCTGTATGACGTTCAGAGCGATAAAACACTTGGCTCAAATGCTGCCATCTGTTCACGATGCAGTTAAGGCGCCTCGGGGAAAGAATGTAGGGATTAATGATTTGGTTTCTCCTGTTAGTTCCGTTTTTCCGTTTGGGGAGGTTGATGGAGTGGGAGAGACTGCACAATCGAATGATGTATCCATGAAACTTGACTTCTCCTTACCTATGGCTGATGGATCTCATGGTGTGTTGGGTCATGCTATTCCGGTGTCATCCAGGGACGTGTTTTTGAATTTCGAGTCAGGAAGGGGTTTTGTGGATATCTCGGTGCCCGTTGAGGACTTGACATTTAATGTTGATTAGGAAATTCATGTTTCGGGGTTTAAGGGAGAGTTTCCTGTGAATATACCTGGTAAAGATTGTGTTTCTCTAGAGGTTGTCAAACGTTTGAAGTGGCTTGGAAAGATTATTAGGAAAGGCAAACCTGTGATGATGGTTGTTGGCGAGGATGTCTGTCTGAATGACATTGTACTGACTAATGCCACTACTCTGGTGGGTAGATTTGGTGGCCAGAAAAATAGTGTCGATGGTGTTAAAAACTGTGTTGCTAGTGCTTGGATTGACTGAATCAGTACGTGTCCTGATATTTTCATTCTGTCTCGTGGGTGGATTGCTTTCAAGTTTCATTCTGAAGAAGATGCGGCCATTACTTTCACTGTTTTCTGGAGATGGAAAAACTCGGCTCTGATGCTGAAAAGACGGTTGCCTTTATTCGACCCAAGATTGGAAAGGTATGACTTGCTTCCTATCTGGGTTAAGTTACCGAACCTACCTTTTGAATTCTGGTCTGTCGAATTTTTCAAATTGATTGGCAACACCTTAGGTACATTCTTGGAGGCAAACCTTTCTTTCCTTGATATGGGTGTATCTGTCTGGGTAACGTGTTGGTTTTACTTGATCTTAGGAATGGTTTAGCGGAGGATATTGTGATAAAGAAGGGGGGTTTTGAGTTTCATTAGCCTTTAGATTATCCGGTCATTCCTTTTCGTTGTAATAGGTGCCATTCCCATGGCCATTTAATCCCTGATTGCTCTTTACCCTTTAGTAAAGCTGTTAAATCTGCCTCTGCTCCAAAACCTAAATCCTTCTGGAGAGTTAAGAACCTTGATGTTGCCAAGGAAACTGATAATTCTATCTTGGAAGAGGTTTTGGTGGAAGATTTGTGGGGTGGTGATCTGGTTTCAGATGTTGTTCAGATTTTGGATTCACTGAAACCTCTCAGTTTCTCTATTTCTGATAATCCTAGTTTACTTCTGGATAACCTTCTGATTCCTGGTGATGGGAATTCAGGAGAGTTAAGAAGGACTGTTACTCCTTTGGGGAATTTAGGGTTTGTTTCCCCTATGAAATGTAATAAATATTTTGAAGGCTATTTTTTATGGTCTTGCGCTAAGGCTAAAGCATTTACTAGTTTTTTCGATGGGGGTTTGACAGGGAATGATATTCCATGTATTGATCCTGGAGTGGTTCATAAGATCCCAATTTCTGATGATAAGTTTGTATTTGCGGCACTTAGAGTTGTGCATTCCCCTTTGGGTGATTGCTTATGATCACTATGACCCTCAATTGTATAGGGTTGGCTAGTTTTCCCAAAAAACTAGCGGTCCATAGGTTTATTGTTGAACATACAGTTGATGTCTTATTTTTACAAGAAACTATGTGTGGGGGTGAATTGTTAGTTTCTGAGATGGAATCAATGAATTATGGATGGAAGTTTTTATTTGTGGATTCTAAAGGAAAATATGGGGGTTTACTACTTGGTTGGAGGTTGCGTCATTTTCACCTAATTAATGCTTGGGATTTTGGTTCTAGTCTTTGCGCCACAATGCACTCTGTTGAGCTTAAAATGACTATTGTCTATATTAATTTGTATGGACCTTATGTGGACAGAGAATTATTTTGGATTAATCTGTTCAAAATGGAGGGTTTGTTGAGCTCTAAATTGATCGTGGGTGGAGATCTAAACTTTTTTGTTGGTTTATCTGAGATTTGGGGTGATAAGGCTAGAGTTGATAACCTATCTGATTTCTTTATTAGGTAGATGGAAACTGCTTCACTTGTGGATATAACCCCAGCAATTCTACTTCCTACCTGGAATAACCAGAGAGTTGGGTGCGAGAATATTTGCAAGAGATTAGATAGGTTCCTTCTTTCTTTTGATTTTCTGGATTGTGATATGCATTTCAGACAATGGATTGGTAGTGGAGGGGATTCGGACCATAACCCTGTCTTTATGCAATTCCTGACTAAAGAATCCAAACCACGCAGTCCTTTCAAATTTAATTCTTCTTGGTTGGAGGATGAAGACATTGCTTCCCTTTTAAAATATACTTGGATAGGTTTCTCTGATAACCTTGAGATTTCTCCTGCTGCTCACTTTGCCTTAAACCTTAAGAAAATTAAAGAGGTGTCTATCTCTTGGTCGGTCATGAAGAAATTACAGGAGAATAAGGACTTAGTGGATATTGAATTTTTAATGGCCGATCTTCATAAGTTGGGTTTCAGGTTTGTTACTGAGGTGGTTAAATCTTCATTGGTTGATTTGGAATTACGAAAGAGGAAAATTCTACTAGATCGTGAAAAGGAGGCTAGATTGAAAAGTATATCTTTCTGGCTTTTGTGTGGGGACGAAAATACCCCTTTTTTCCATAAGTATGTTGAATTCGTTAATTCTATTTGGAAAATAGTTGATGATGATGGAAATATGGTGGAAGGTTTTGAGGATATTGCAGAGGCTGGGGTCAAACACTTTGAGACTTTATTTCAGGAGGAGAGTAATCTCCATTTGCCCGAAGTTGTTATGAGTGCTGGGTTCTTTCCCACATCCATAACTGAGGAAAAGAATGAAGAACTTATTAAATCTGTTACTTTATAGGAAATCAAATCCATTCTTACTTTGAGAAAGAATGATAAGAGTCCAGGTTTGGATGGACTACCTGTAGAGGTTTATCAGGCTCTTTTTGATGTTCTGGGTCTAGATTTATTATGTGTGATCGAAGATTCAAGAAATTCTGGTAAAATTCCAGCTGTCTTTAATACCACCTTTCTTGTTTTGATCCCTAAGATTGATCTTCCTACCTGTTTCGAGGACATCAGGCCTATTGATTTGTGTAACTTTCGCTATAAAATCATTGGCAAGATTATTTCTACTCGTATCAGGCATGTCTTGGGTCGTTATATTTCATGTGAATAGTTTGTTTTTTACCTGGCAGATAGATTCATGATGCGATGGGTGTCATTCAGGAGGGTTTACATACCATTCATGGTAAACATTTAAAATCAATGATTCTTAAAATTGACTTGTCTAAAGCCTATGATAGAGTTAGTTGGACTTACCTGAGGGTTCTTTTGTCCAAAATGGGTTTTTCTGGTTTATTCATTTCTTAGGTTATGAGCAGTTTAACTTCAGTATCCTTTGTTGTTCTTATTAATGGAGCAGCATCATCTTTTTTCAAAGCTGGAAGGGGGTTAAGACAGGGCTTCCCTTTGGCACCTTTACTTTTCTTGATTATTGCCGAAGGACTGAGTAGAGCTCTTTATTGTGCCAAAGATGATGGGATTTATCATGGTATATATTTTGGAAATGATATTTCCTTAACTCATGTACTTTTTGTGGATGATGTTATCATGGTTACTGATGGATCAGAACAATCTTTATCCTCTCTGTATGAGATCTTATTGACTTATTTTAAGGCTTCTAGTATGCATATTAATGATAAAAAATATGCTTTATATCATTCTGGTCTGGATGATTATGAGATCATTAGTATACAGAATATTTTTTCATTTCTTGTGTTACCTATTGAGAATGGTATGAAGTATATTGGTTTCTTTCTTAAACCGTGCAGATATGTTTTGAAGGATTGGGACTGGCTTATTGCGAAAGTGGAAAAAAGGATTTTGAACTGGAGCTTTCGTTGGCTAACTAAGGGAGGTAAGCTTACATTAGTTAAATCAGTTCTTGAAGCCATCCCGATTTATTGGATGAATTTCTGGATCCCTGTGGGGGTCATTGAGAAAATTAGAAAGTTATGTTTAGATTCTTGTGGTTTGGACATAAGGACTCTGTAGGTCTCCCTTGGAATTCATGGAAAAACTTGGCTTGCCCTAAATTTCTGGGTGGTTGGGGACTAAAAATTCCGGTGGTTTTTTCTAAAGCCCTTACAGCCAATAGTGTATGGAATATTATTGGAGGTTCGAGTCTTTGGGTATAGATTGCAGTACATAAATATGTACATCCTCTATCTATTCTAGAATGGATACGAGTGCCAATTAAGAAGAAGAAGAACATCTTAATCTATTGGAAAGCTGTCTTATGGGATTTTGATATTATTGGTAATAATCTTGTATGAAAGGTTGGAAATGGTGCTGATTTGAGGATTGGTATTGATCCTTGGGTAGGTTGTAAATGGCGACATCACTTACCTACTTTACTGCTTGATACTAATTACATTCTGTTGGCATTTTATTTCTTAAAGATATTGGTTTCCTTGGTTCGACTCTTCTGAGTGAACAAGGATGGTTATCTGCAAACATTCTCGGTTTATCTGATTCACAAGATGTATTATGCTGGAATGGTTTTCTAGCCATTCTTAAAGCTAGTCATGTTAGGCTTTCTAACAGTGCTGATATACTTGTTTGGAATCCTTCCAAAACAGGTAAATACACTCCAAAAGAAGGTTATGTACATTTGCTTCAGGACAGGATTGGTATGGAACTATCCTTGTGGTGGAAAGTTCTGTGGAAATTTAAGTGCCCCTTAAAATCAAAAATATTTTGTTGGTTTCTTTTTTATGAAAAGGCACTCACTTGGGATGTCTTGGTTAAAAGATGTTTTGAAGGACGTGGCAGATGTTACTTGTGTAAAATGGAGGATGAATCAAATTTTCATCTTGGGGTGTATTTCCCTTTTATTAAGAGTGTTTGGCTTGATATTGAAGATAAATTACATTTCAGGAATCTCTGGTATGGGGTATCTGTGATTGATTATTTGAAGAACTAGTGTCTTAATGTGCAAGTTAAGCATATTAGGTCGTTGCCTATTATTGTTTTGTGGTTTTTATGGAAGGCTCGCAACCAAAGCTATTTTGAAGATCAATCTTTGATGCTTTCACAGGTTTTCTCTCGTAATTTGGGTATGCTGAGATCTTTCCCACAAGAGGATCATATTCTGAAAATAAGACTTGTTTTTGTAGAAACTATTGATAAATCTTACCCTTGGGGTTTTTTTGATGGATCAGCAGCAGAGGATTCATCCGTTTGTGTAGCTGGAGGTATACTTTACTTTTCTGATAAACTTTCCTTCTCCTTTAAAGCAGGTTTAGGGGCTGGTACTAACAACATTGCTGAACTCTGTGCTTTAAAGATTCTACTTACTTTGTCTAAGCTTCTATTTAGAATTATCTTTAATTATTCAGGAAGTTCATAGACTTTTTGACAGTTTTGAGATGGTGCAGTTTCAACATATCTACCGTGAAAGGAATAGTTTAGTTGATTCTTTGGCAAAGGATGGAGCGAGGATTAGCGAGGGTTATTGGCTCATTAAAGAATTAAGAGAGGATTCATTTTATGAGACTTATCAGATTTTTTGAACTGATGATGATGAACTTGAGTTTTTTTTGGTTTTATAGGACTGATGATGCTGAACACTAGAGGTTGTTGCATCTTTTATAGTTACTTCTGTTTGAATGATGATGGTTGAACAACTTCTGCTAGTTGCGACTGATATATATCAGTTTTTTGAGATTCTATCCCTATATGAATCTTTTTGAGTGATAACGATACATTATCCTACTTATGATACTATATGTGTTTTTATGATTTTGATGTTGCCTTTAGCAAATCAATGCAGACATGATTTGATATTTGATCTTATGATCTTTATGTAAATATTTTGATTCAGAACTTCGTTTCTGTTTTTTGACAATAAACCTTTGATCCATCTAAAGAATGTAAAGAAATTTACGATTTTTTTTCAATGAAAAAAGAAAAGATTAAAAAAAAGATAGTGTTCACCATATTGATTAAAATAAGGAGAGAGAGTATTCACCATATTGATTAAAATAAGGAGAGAGAGTATTCACTATATTTGTTTTTTCCGTGGTGAGTAATCAAACGTACACCACACCATTGACAATATTCTATCAACCATCCATGATAATATATACGATAATAATCAATATATTTCATAGTATTTATTTATTTATTTAAATTTTTTATATTAATTAATTTTAAATTCTAAATTTTAATATTTTATAATATTTATTTATTTATTTGAATTTTTTATATCGATTAACTTTAAATCCTAAATTTTAATGTAGTATATTATTGTTTAGACATATTTTCTAAATTATAATATTAAGTTTATGTCTTCTATTTAATCATATTCTTAAAAAAAACATACAATCATGTGCTAATTCATTTAGTAACTTATCTCATTTTATTTCATGACTAATAAGAATAAATTTATATAAATATATAAATTTATTTAAAAGCTTTAAAATTAAAATTCTTTTTATTTTTATAACTAAAGGAAAAAAACACTTCTCTCTTTCTATTATGGATATGATATTGTTTCATGCACAATATTCATTTG
>LPNX010239789.1:10146-24095 GCA_001517045.1 Pseudotsuga menziesii | reverse complement strand
CTCTCTCTCCCCTAACTCTCAATAACCCTCTCTCTCACTCCCTCTTACTCCCCTACTCCTCCACCTACACCTAACCTCCACTCCCCCACCTCTCTCTCTCTCTCTTCTCCATTAACCCCATAACACACCACCATCCCATTGGTTATCTCTCTCTCTCTCTCTCACACACACACACACACAGACATTCCCACTCACACACACACATATCCCTATGATCCCCCCTACAACTAACTCCTCCTACTCTCTCTCTCTTTATATATATATATAACCGTTACTAACCCCTTATCTCACACTCTCTCTCCCCTTCCCCAATTACTCCCAATATCCTAACACCCCCTCTATATCTACCTCTATCCCCTTACACCCCCCCTCTCTCAACATCTAACCCCTTACCAATCCCCAATCTCTCTCTCTCTCTCTCTCTCTCTAACCCCACCACCTACTCGTCACCTATAGCCCCTTTTCTCTCTAATATCCCTACTCCTCCCCAAACCCCAAACCCCAAACCCCCCATCTCTCTCTCTCTCCTCTTCTCTGTAACTCTTACTAAATCTCTCTCTCTCTCTCACTCCCCTACTCCTACACCTACACCTAAAACTCACCTTGCTCTCTCTACCCTAAGCCCTTAACACACACCACCCCATTGGTTCTTGTTGGGCCTTGACACAGAAGGGAAAATTTCATGTAGAGTTCTTCCTAAGTAAGGAACAAGAATGTAAAGGAGAAGAGGAAGGAGCAACATTATAAGAAGCATCATCAAAGGAGAGGGATGAATCCTACGACAGAAGAGAGAAAGTGAAGAAGAATATAAAGAGAACATGCTAGATGAGGAAGCTGCACCATATTAGTAGGCTACGACAGAAGGACAGCGCAAGATACAAGATGACATGGAAGAATATTCACAAAAGGAGGCATGTGAAGAAGTGTAACGGTAGGAAAATGACAATAAGGCATAACACTAAGAAAGCGACAGTCCTTAGCATTCGTCGGTATGAGCTCGGCTACAGCCAAAAAGAACGACACGCGTAAGGGCATATTGGTAAGTTAGGACGATGACCCCTTTTGTTATGTATTGCCAGAATAGGAAAGACAACCTGTTGGACGAGGATAGTAAGTTGGCTGGGATAGCCTCTGAAGCCGAGTCTGTTAGAGTCTGTATCAAGTTAGTATTGAGTTTGTACAAGCATGTATGGGATTTTGTATCAAGTCTATAATAGGGATATAAAAGAAGGAACCTAAGCTGTAAATGGGTTATATGGTTTTGAGATGATTAGAAGATACAACAATTTTGAGTAAGTATCTAGACTCTTGGAAAAGACACTTGAGCTAGAGATAGACAGTTTTTGGTTAATGACTTTGGATAGCCGAGTGCATCAGAGTGGTGGATTCTGCAGCTGTGTGCGTAGACAGGTAGAGAAGGTCGAGTCGATCTAGGTTATGTGTGAATCCTTAGTAGGAGTAGAGTAGAGTGAGAAGAGAGAAGATTAGAGAGCATAAGAGGGAGGAAATTTTGTAAAAGATAGAAGAGAAGACCTTGACAGAGTACTATGCAACTTTGTGCACAGACAAAAGGTGCATCTATTTTCTCATGCCAATGCCAGATGAAGAGCACCTTGTGGTTTTTTCTCGGGTGGGTTTCCATGTTATATGCTGTGTATATGTGTGAATGTTGAGTAGCTCAGTTAAGTGCATATTTACTGTGACAATTTGTTGATTGATTATTGTGTTGCAAGTGGTTAAATACATGATTGATGTGTTATAATAATGAATATTATTATACTTTTTGTTACTGTCTGTTTACGTGAATTTACTAGATAAGGGTGAATCATACTTTAGTGTTGATATATAAGTGCAAACTATCCACCCACCTTCCCAATATTCGTTGGAAACCTTGGCGTGGAGCCAAGGACCTAAAACACCCTCCCATACAAACTGCAGAAACATGGTTTTGGTAGGTACCCATAAAACTGAGATATCTCGGGTGAGACGACATCTATGTCAAAGGTGCTGCCGGTTGGGATTTGCTTTGTCGGGCTGATATCTTGGGATTTGTTGTGTTGATCAAAGAGGGGTTGAACCTGGGTCCAGGGATAAGGGAAGAGGAAAAGGCCAACAAACGGTTTCGTTACCAGGACCTTGAAGTGTTGTGGTGAGGGATATGTTTTGGCTCCCCACAAAACTGGAAATCCAAGACTAGGTGGATTTCAAAGAGCTAGAGTTTGCATCAGAAGAACATGAAGGAACCTGGTGGAACCCAACAGATTGGTTGGGCCAGTACATCTATTCATACATTTATGAAAGTTTCTTTTGTGACTTCCCTATTGTATTGTATCAATGGTTCTCTAAGTTGGAAAATCAGCAAAAGAATTTTCAGGGAGGAGAACTGAAAGAGTGGACTTAGCTCTTAATTGAGTGACTGAAAAAGAATAAACAACCCTATATCAAGGGTCATGGAATTTTGGGTAGTTAGTATCATAGAAGGATATATCATTGAGTTTGTTGTTGATACAATAATCGCAGAATTTTTTTTCGAGGACCATGCAGCCGATATCTCTCATCTTTGAAGACGTGGATAAAAATGCTCATATGTGAAAAAGGCATCCTACAAATGATAGACTGAATAAGAAAAGGGTATATATGTCTCAGTAGAACTATAGGGTGAGATGTTCCTAGGAGATAGTGGAAATGAACTAGAGCTTGTATTTTTAAGAAGTGGAAGAAGATTCAGATATGGTAAAAGAAGGAAAACTCTGTTAGAACGAGGGAGTTGCAGCATAGACCGAGAAGAAGAAGTCTACGCATTTGAGTCATATCTAGATGAAGGATCTTGTGACGAGGAAGAAGAATATGATCTGATATCAAAAGGCAATGAAGTGTCTAAGGAGTCGACTGAAACTCCAGAATAGGAACATTTCCACAAATCTCCTACAGTACCAGAGGTAAGATAGCATGACCTATCTCCAAGTATTTTTGTAAATAGGAGTAGTACTAATGCTGTAAATAACAGACAAGGAATTTCGACTAGTCCAATTTTTTTTCGACTGTACCAACAGTAAATACAACAGTAATCAATCCAATGGCTGGAATCAACATTAAGTTCCCAATATTCAATGGGAATGGGTTGGAAGACCTAGAACAACATCATTTTCTTTGTGACACTGTTTAGTCTCTACAACATATCCAAGATGAAAATGCCAAGAAAACATAGCTGATCATGATGCTACGAGGTCATGCACTAGACTGGTATAAGAATTTTTCCATAGTACCAGTGGAAGTTGTCCCAAAAACACTCAACGAGATTCGACTCGGGTTAATTGATGAATTTAAGAAACCAAAGTTTGAGTCCCAATGCATCATTGAGATAAAAGAGATCAAGTAGCTACCGACATAATCTATCTGGGATTTTGACCAGATATTTAAGACATTAATGGCCAAAGTGATTTTCCAAATGTCAGATGTGTAGCACAAGAAATGGTTCATTTCCACCTTGCTACCACATATCCAAACACTATTGATGCAACAGAAACTCGTGTAACAAACATAGGCTATGGAAATAGAAATGAAGTTAGATTAATCCTCACCAATTAGGGACACTGGCTTCAGAATAATGGAAATTCAGTTGCAGTTGGCCAATCTTATGATCCATATCCAGGACATTAAAAGAGGCAAAGAAGTTCAGGAGGAACTATGGTGTACAAGGTGCAGATCAGATGGACACCATAAAGATAATTTCCCGGCGCTGATGAACTATGTTGCAGTAGGTGTGCCAAACCCATTACACACCCAAGGAATTCCTTGGTGTAGAATATGCCAGACTAGAGGTCATAAATCTAAGGAATTCTTGTACTTACAGAAGATTGTGAGTGCACCTGTCAGTCTATAATGTAAATTTTGCAGATTAGTAGGCCATGATGAGAAATATTGCAGAGCACTTCAGCTGCTACAAGAGAAAACGATGGATACCTACTTAATGAAAAATGATGAGCATATGCAAGATGAATGAGCGCAACCTCAGTATCGGCCAGTGTAGTATTAACAACAACAATATCCTCAACCACAATATGAACCGAATAAGTATCGGCAATAACAACAATACCCTCCACAAAGGGGGGTTGGGAATTTTAGAGGTCGAGGATAGAAACTACGAGGAGGATTTGGTCAAGGAAGAGGCCAAATCATATGTTATAATTGTGGGCAGGCATGACACTTTTCTTGAGTTTCTCAAAGTCCAGCAAAAAAATGTACATATTGTAAATAATTTGATCACACTGTTGAACAATGTCCGCAACTTATTGGGAAATGGTAGGCTAGAATTGTCGCTAACCCCAACCCAGTGCATAATCCAAATCCAAACCCCAATCCTAATATTCAAATCATTTTTTCCAAACCAAGATAACCCAACCTTGTTGTAGTCACAAGAGGAGGTGCTGCAACATGAGTAGATGAAAACACACCACAAGGACACCCATAGGTGTGACTTGTGGAAAAAAAGAAAGCTCTTCTAGATGCCCAATAAGAGAAAGAAGTATTTCTTGATGTGCGACAAGACTTTGCTGATCCCAATCAGCCGTCTACATTTGGACAAGTTATATCTATTCCTGAACGATTTGAACAACTGATCAGAAGGATTCCCATTAAAAAGGTTAGTAAGCTTAAATAATTTGTCAAAATTTGTTTAGCACTAATCCATGATAAATATGTTGTCCTAGAACTGATAGCACTCATATAAGAAACCAAAGAAAACCTGTGACCTGAAAAAAGAGCCAATCAAATTGAGAGAAAACAGAAGACATGCCGAGAACTACGAATGCTTGCACAGATAGGAGATTATGATATGGACTATATCATATTGAACATGGGATCATATGTAAATATCTTGAAAACAAAGAAATGGGAGAGCATGAACAAGCTGTGACTATACTGGTCTCTTAGTCAACTACGACTTGAAAACTAGTAAAAGGTTCTACCAATCGACAGACTATCCCAAGTATTGGTAAAAGTCAAAGGGTTGAGAACATATGATGACTTCGAGGTCATTGACATAGTTGATGACACAAAACCATATCTTGTTCTTCTAGGAATTGATTTGGAAATAGACAAAAAAACTATTATAAACTTCAAGAAAAGGATATTGTCTTTCAAAGATTCTGAAATCAGAGTGGTTGTGCCCATTGATCCACTTGAAGGGAAGCGATATGTTGATCCCATACATAGTGAAGGGAAAGAAAATTATTTGGACCATATGTAAAACATCATGCCTTAAAAGGAAGACTATATTAATCCCATAGCTAATGGAAACCTAAGTTGGTGTAGTGTAACCTCGTGCATGTCTGACTTAGGCGATGCTATGGAAAACTGGAAAAACATGAGCTGTTCGTAGGGTAGGATCTGACACCAACACATTTACTACATGGAGCAACCGAATCTGGTTGTTTGTTAGTTGAATCCAACTATCTTTGTAATAATGAATATGAATAGTAAATAATATATTAGATGATGGATAAAATGTACAATGGAGCTCGCCTTTTATAGGCTTTGAGCATGAAGGGTCACACCCTTTCATAATTAACTAATTGATTTAATAATTTATTTTATATTCATTACATTGCCACTCCCTTTAAGGAAGCTTTGTCCTCAAAGCTTAAGCATTTTCCTAGTGTCGTTCTTCATTCTGACTCGGTGTCGATATTAGAATCGGATGAGGTCTCTTGTGCAGAGACTTGCACTTCCTTTCCATTGATGATTTTGCACTGTATTGTCTCATTGTTCCTACATTTATGACCAAAGGTCCAATCATCACCGCATCGACGACATATGTTTTTCTTCTTTTTCTTTTTATTATCAGAGTAACTGTTAGATGACTTTGATCTATTTTCCATTTTGTAGGCATCTAATTGGGGTTTGTGGCATTGATGGCCATGAGACCAAGTATCTGCACAGTACCTACATTGTGTCTCTTTTTCTTGTCGATAATGGCTATTGCCTTTTGTTTTTATTCCTTCCAATTTGCATTCTACGGCTTTTGCTTTACGTCTTGCTACTTCTACGTTAGGTATGTCATGTAAATTTAACTCTTTTTGGAAGTGTGGTTTAAGACCTCCTAAATAGGTTTCAAGTCTTTGCTTGTCAGACAACCCAAATACTTGTGTTGATAAGGATTCCCATTGATGAGTGAATTCCTCAACGTTTCCGACTTGCTGTAGTCTGGTAAGTTTACTGAAAAATTCATCTTCATTGATTCCTTGAAACCTATTAAAAAAATCATTTTTGAACAAGTTCCAGGTGTAGGTAAAATTATCTCTCTTCCACCATAAGTACCAATTATGGGCGTACCCTTCCATATGCATTGATGCATATTTCACCTTCTCCTCGTCAAATTGAATGTTGTAAATGACGAAGTATTCTTCTGTCTTGTTTAGCCAAGCAACGCATTGGTCTTCAATCCTATTGTATTTCGACAACTCTATTTTTGCTTTAGTTGGGTGCACTTTGTAAGGACGGCGTTGATTTCCTTTTGCCTTATGGTTTGATGGTGGCTCGGAACTACTGGACGATGAAAGTGACATATCTGAATTGCTTCGTTGTTGGCAGTGATTTTTAGTTTTTCTTTTCTCTACTATCTTACTTATAGCATCTATTATGCTGTTTAATTGTGCCTCCATATCTGGCAATACTTGTGTTTCTATTTCTTGCTTAAGCGTCGCATTGTTAATCTTTATTTCTTTTTGCAATTCTTCTTGATTCTTTGCGAGTGTTTCCTGGGTGGCAACATGAAATGAGGCATCTAGCATGTCTGGACTGCTGACGTGGCCCAGACTCGGTATGAACCTTTGTAACATCTCGAATAATGTATTATGGTTCTATGCCATGGTGTTCATGTTCTATGTTATGGTGTTTATGTTTTGCGTCACGGTACTCATTTTGTCATCCAAGTCTTTTTGTTTTTCGTTCAGGATGTCAAGTTTGTTGTCGAACCTCCTTTCTAGTACCACAATAAGCTCATCTTTGAGTAATGTATTGTTATTTTGCATCTTTTCCTTCACGCATTTTAGGTCAGCGGCAAGGGACTTTATGTCCTTCTCCATTTTTTTGATTTGCTCTTTTAGCTCCACCATGGTCTTGGACCTTGTATGCGGAGGTGTGTATTTTAATGCTATTTTGGTGCTAATAATATATTAATTAATTAATTAATATTATTATTATTATATATATATTTTTATAAACTATATTATATGTTGTATATAGTTTTTTTTAAACTAATATTATAATAAAAAATATAATATTTGATTTTTTTAAAATAATTTATTAAAAATACATTATATTGCAAAATTTTTGAAATAATATAATATAATATATATAATATTATATTATTATAATATATTATTTGTGTTTTTTTTTTTGCATGTTAGCATGGAGATGGGGAGAGGACATGAGGAAGGGGAGGTGAAGACCGACGGGGAGCAGTACGCAGCGGAGGAGTGTAGTAGATGGAGGGGTTGCGCAGGTGGAAGACGGAGGGAGAGAGGCGGTGGTAGGGTGTGGAGAGGCGTTGCTGGTTAGGGAGATGGATGGGGTGGGAGGATGGCAGGAGGGAGCTGTGAGGGTAACGCTAGAAGGTGGTGTGGGAGAGAAGCACTGGAAAGTGAGGAGAATGGTGGGTGAGGGAGAAAAGCACAGGATGATGAAGAACGCGGATAGCACAAGGAGATGGATATTGGTGAGGGCAGGGAGATGGATACTGGTGAACAAAGGTAGATGGGGCACGTGGAGGACTAGAGAGGAGAAACAGATGGGGGTGGACCGTTGAGGCTGGAGCTGGAGGAAGTTGAGTTTTTTTTTTTTTTTTTTGTTTTTAGAAATACTTGGGATGGAGTGATAGGTGGCGAAATGGAGCAGTGGAAAAATAAAAAAATATGATGATCTGATTCTGGGCTTAAGTAGGGGTTGAAAAATCCAAATCCGAGCTCAGGTCAAAGGAGCCGAATCCGAGCTTTGATACCAAATAGAGCAACCGAATCCGATTGTCCATTAGTCGAATCCAACTATCATTGTAATAATGAATATGAATAGTAAATAATATATTAGATGATGGATAAAATGTACGATGGAGCTCGCCTTTTATAGGCTTTAAGCGTGAAGGGTCACACCCTTTCATAATTAACTAATTTATTTAATAATTTATTTTATATTCGTTACACCACATATGAAGGATTGCCTAATATTGCATCCTTCTTAGAATAATTTGAAGAAAATGTCACAGAATCACAACAACTATCTACTAGATGGTGGGGTACACATAAACAACCTATCTTTGAATGGAAACAATGTAGGAGGCTAATGGAGATCAGATTTGGAGAAGATATCAGTTATGATGATAAAAAATATACAATATTGACAAATCTTGGGAAACATATTGAACACTATTGCATAGTTTGGCAAGAAAATCCGTGGCAGGAATGGGTTCACTGATCCATCCACACCTTGAAAATGGTGCCAAGAAGTTGGTACACCTCAGAAGAGTTGTGAAGAGGAACCATCGAGTGGGAAAGATTAACTGTAAACTTTAACTAGACATTTGAATTCACAAGTGAACATCCAACTGACGATGTTGCACTATAGGTAATACAGAAAAACATATTTGAAGAGATATCTGTTGCTGACATGAACTTCCATCAATGCAGTATAACTATGCATAAACACAAGGCATGGTATAATATCATGAAGGATCCGAGTGATACTGACCCATTCACCATAATCTCAACGTGTCAAAATAAATGTGCGAAGTGAAAATAGATTACGCGTGTGAAAATACATAGTACCCTGTTATACATGCCATACATAAAGAGGAGGGATAAACTGATAGTGGTCTTTTTGTGTACCAACCCGATTGTTAAAAATAACTTCCAATTAAAGTGACAAGATAGTAGTGATATAATGCAAAAAACTTTGATCAAAGAGCCCACAGTACGCCCATGTGGAAAAAAGGATGGATTCCTTTCTGAAAAATTGATCATGTGTACAAAGAATGACTAGCATTAATTAGGGTATTTATCAAGCTTCACTACCCTGAGCCCGCTCCTTGCATACCAAAGAAAAACAATATTATTGTGTCAACCCTTGAGCATTGAACTAGGGAAGTTATAGTATGGTCATCTCTATCTCTAGCACAAGCACAGTTGAATCCAAGTATGTATCACCTACCCTGATAATGGAATATGCTACTGGGTATATCCCACTACCAATGGGCCCTATTAACAAAAAAACTACTCTCAGAGTACAGTCGAAATCCTCTAAAATAGTTTGAAAGGAATGATCAAGGCCACCAATTACTTAGTAGGTGAAACACACCAACACCAGAAAGAGGAAGGGAAGAGCAGTGATGCCCCTGGAGGAAACCCCCGCACCAGAGGATTTTGAGACAAGGAACTTATTGCCACCATATGTTCCACCCCAGCGCAGAAATGCATCAGAAGTTGTAGTCCCAAAGAATGGAAAGACTCTGCTGATATTTCCACTAGTACTTGAGGGAGTGAAGGTAGTAAAAGATATTCTACCCAAGGTGAAAAAATTATATTATGGTGCTCATGATACCAAGACGCAACTAGACTTGGATCGCAACAAGTATATTGACATTGTACAGGACACACCGAAGGTGCCTCAATGATATGACACAAATTACTGGGCTACACAATTGTAAAAGTTTGGAATATTATCGTTGTTGTATATGCCACACTTTGGGAGTGGCACACATATTAACACCTATGTTAAGGAATTACTCCTAATTTTCCATAATGGGGTTCTCTGGTTAGTAAAACCTATACCTATCAGTGTCTAGCTCATCGTTGCTATCATAGGCCTTCCAGCTGCTAGAATTGACCCAACACCGCTGCTCGAAAAGGATTAAGAGGCAGCCATAGCTAAGAGGATGAAGGAAACATTTGGCGTGCAAAGAAGTAAAAGAGGGTTTCTAATTCATACCATGAATAACTCCATTATCACCTTTATGTCAAAGTATTAGCATCCAAGGTACTCTGCAAAATGCATCCAGATCAATGCACGGTGGGAGCAATTGCACTCGTAGACCTCTGTGTACAAGGAACACAGATCATTTGGTGTCAATTCTTGCTGAATGAGTTTGTTGAAGACACCACTGATGCATAGGAAAGGGGTTGGGAGTTCCACTGCTTATGGATATTAATTTTAATTTCCTTTATTGCATGGTCTGAACCAAAACACTATCAAGGGGTCGACTTGCAGGTACCGTGTCAAGGATAAAACTATCAGAACCTTTGGTATGAAAATAAACAAAAAGATCGACAACAGGAGAGTAATATCAAAGTATTTATGCATGTGGAGGCTATATAACACCAAGTAAAGAGTATGTCCAGGTTATGTTCCACCACTGTCCAACATTTTCACTCCACTGTCAAGTTTGTAGTTGGTCTATGGAATATTTACCTACAACCATGACAACAACCAAAGATACAGGTCAAGTTTATCATGAACAAGGAGGAAATCCAAGAAATTATTAATCAATGGCCGAAGGAATGGTGTGTTCTAGTATCTGAAGAACAAATCAAGTAGTAGGACAACCAATTCCAAGTCAATGAGAAAAGAGAATAAGAATACCACATGGAGGGTGTACAGTTTGATGAAAATCACACCCCCTCAATACCAACAAACCTAGAATCAACACATGAGGTGGGGGAAGCTCAGGAAGAACAAGTGCAGCCAACCAGAAAAAAGAAGAAGATGAAGCCCAACTGAACTGCAAACAATGTTAGCTTGGACAGTGATGATATGAAACTAATGACATAAGCAATCACCAAAGCAGTGCAATCTAGTTTCAAGTCTATAGAAGAATGAAAAAAGGAGCTCTCACGTACAGTCACTGACCTTCTTAAGGTTCTCTGTAAAGCAGTGGAATAAGTTAATATTGTTGTTGAATTCCCAAGTCCAACATCAAAATCCCAAGCCCCATCTAAAACATCATGAATGGAGCAAACTGTAGTCTCTATTCCAACCCTACCGATAACTGTATAGGTCTCTAAAGCCGCTATTAAGTGTGCCCCACGAATCTATTCTTGATTTACAGGATACTGACCAACGCATTATAGATTTTTCATGTATGCATATGAATGAAGTATATGTGTTCTAGAATGTTTTTAATGTAGAAATAAGGCTGCACGAGTTCCACCTAGCTACAAAGGTAAAGGCTTCACATCAAGACATCAGGAAAATGAAATGTGAAACTCAAGCGGTTGAGAAAAAGAAGTTAGAATCAGATGGTAACTTCCAGAGAATCAGTGAAGTAGCCACCCTGGCCTATAGAATCTTTGAAGAAGAAGGAATAACATCAAAAATGGCCCCGAATGCCAAAATATCATAGTTAGCCAAGTTAGTGATGGACCTGAAGAAAAAAGTAATATAGTTAGAGGCAGAAAGAAGACCCATTGCAGCTAGAGAAGTGTTGGCATGAAGAAGAGATGTAGATGTTAAGTCTGTGAAAGAAATAGAAGAGGAGAAGCAAATATGTGCTAAAGTCATGGACCAAGTATCCAAGACTTGGGAAGCCTTAATGGATGATGAGCAATCACAGAAGATTGCAAATGAGGTCACTATGGTGGAAGAAAATATCATGCAGATGTGCAATGAGATGAAGCAGCTTCCCTTAAAGGAGAAAAAGATAAAGACAATAGAAGTACGCATATTGCAGTAGCAAACCATTGCGCTACGCGAACAACAACAACGATGCGAAGAAAAGGTAGAAGAATTGAAAGAAGAAGTAGATAAAGACACATGGCTAATTTAGTATCTACATAATAAGGTCCATGAGGTAGCATCCTTGAAAGAAATTAACATGCCAGAACATGTATGTTTCGACCTGGTGGATCACATGTAGGAAATAGAGGAGGAGGTGCATGTAGAAACATAGAAGTTGCTGAAAATTGTGGAGGTTTTTTAGAACAAAATCAGCACAATCCAGTTTATGGATCACTAACTTGCGTGGCTCTGGACGAGCCACAGGTGAGTTTTGGGGGCTTGGTGGGCCCCAGGACGGATGCATTCTACCTAAGTAAGGAAGAATAATGTAAAGGAGAAGAGGAAGGAGCTACGACAGAAGAAGCAAAATCAAAGGAGAGGGAAGAATGCTACGACAGAAGAAAGAAAGTGACGAAGAAGATAAAGAGAAGGCATGGGATGAGGAAGTTGTGCTATATTAGTAGGATAGGATAGAAGGACAAAGAAAGATATAGGATGACATGGAAGAATATTCACAGAAGTAGGCATGTGAAGAAGCGTAACAGTAGGAAAATGACAGTAAGACATAACGCTGAGAAAGCAACAGTCCTTAGAGATCATGGTTACAAGATCAACTTGAGCCAGAGAGAACCAAACACGTAGGGGAATATTTGTAAGTCAGGCCGATAATGCATTTTTGTTATGTATTACTAGAATAGGAAAGACAAACTGTTGGATGAGGATAGTGAGTCAATTGGGATAGCGACTAAATATGAGTCTGTATTGAGTGAGTATTGAGTCTATACAATCATGTACATGATTTTGTATCAAGTCTATAATAGGGCTATAAAAGAAGAAACCCAAGCTGTAAATGGGTTAGATGGTTTTGAGTTGATTAGAAGATACAAAATTTTTGAGTAAGTCTCTAGACTCTTGGAAAAGATGCTTCAACGAGAGATAGATAGTTTTTGGTTAATGACTCTAGATAGCTGAGTGCATAAGAGTGGTGGATCTGTAGTTGTGTGCATAGATATGTATAGAAGGTCTAGTTGATCTAGGATGTGTGCAGATTGCTAGTAGGAGTGGAGTAGATCAAGAAGAGATAATATCAGAGAGCATGAGAGAGAGGAAAGTTTGTAAAATATAGAAGAGA
Source organism: Pseudotsuga menziesii (assembly GCA_001517045.1). Classification (NCBI taxonomy): domain Eukaryota; kingdom Viridiplantae; phylum Streptophyta; class Pinopsida; order Pinales; family Pinaceae; genus Pseudotsuga; species Pseudotsuga menziesii. Next base: position 11,200 of record LPNX010239789.1, on the reverse strand, counting down.
ATACCTTGACAGAGTCTGCAGCTTTGTGCGCAAAAAAAGGTGCATCTATTTTGTCATGCCAATGCTAGATGAAGAGCACCTTGTGGTTTTTTCCCAAATGGGTTTCCACGTTATATGCTGTGTATATGTGTGAATACTGAGTAGCTTAGTTAAGTGCCTATTTATTGCGACAATTGGTTGATTGATTGCTATGTTGCAAGTGGTTAAATACATGACTGACATGTTATAGTAATGAATATGATTATACTATTTGTTTACATGAATTTCCTAGATACGGGTGAATCATACTTTTGTGTTGATATATAAGTGAAAAATACCCACCCACTTTCCCGATCTTCATTAGAAACCTTAGCGCAAAGCCAAGGACCTAAAACACCCTCCTACATAAGTTGCAGAAATGTGGTTTTGGCAGTTACCCATAAAACTGAGATATCTTGGGCGAGACAAAATTTGTGTCGTAGGTGTTGTCTCTGTCGGGACGATATCTTGGGCTTTGTTGTGTTGACCAAAGAGGTGTTGAGCCTGGGCCCGGGGATAAGGGAAGAGGAAAAAACCAACAATTCTCTCTCTCTCTCTCTCTCACACACACACACACACACATGTATGCCTCCCCTACCACTAAAACCCCCTCCTCTCTCTCTATATATATATCTATCCCCTCCCCTTCCTAACCCTTCCTAGCCCTTTCTCTCACTTTCTCCCCTGCTCCACTTATCCTCAATATGTTAACACCCCCATCTGTCTCTACCTCAAACCCTTAAAAACCCCCCCTCTCTCTACGCCTAACCCCTTACCACCCCCAATATCTCTCTCTCTCTTTGTCTAACCCCTTAATACACTCCCTATCTTTGTATATCTAACCCCTTACCACCCGCAAATGTATCTACCTTTACCTCTCTCTACCTCTCTACCTATAAACCCTTAACACTAACCCTCTCTCTCTACCTCTAACCCTTTATTACCCCCAAATTATTTTTAATGTTATTGTCACCAAACCAGACAATGCAATTATAGTGTTAGGAATCTCTCTCTCTCTCTACCACATCTCCCCCCT
>LPNX010239778.1:19217-44328 GCA_001517045.1 Pseudotsuga menziesii | reverse complement strand
CACTGTACAAATATATTCATGTGCATCCATATGAATCCAACCATTATACACAAATATGCAAAGTTTCTCATGCATATAGCAAGGGTACATACAACTAAAAAAAATCAAGTGCAATCCATATCTAACCCAAAATACATAAACACAGATGCTAAACAGCCTAGAGAGTCCAAAAAACTCCATGCTACAACAAATAATTACGTATCAAAATCCTTGCCTATATTGGGATCCTATTCATCAATAGCACCCTGTGCCCCCTTCTCTATGTTCTAGCCCTTGCATCTATTGAATCTCAAAGTTGGTCCTCCAAGGACATTAGTCAACACCCTACAATTGTGATGAAACTTCCTCATCCAAGTGTTAAAATAAAGTAGAAAAATCTTCCCATGCTTAATAAGTGCTTTTGCTTGAGTGAAGGGTACATTTTTGTTAAGGTCATGACAAAGGAGTTCAACAATAAGCACCACCAACATTAAGGTACATAGAGAGGTTGATGTGCTTGATTAAATGCACATCTCATATCCTCATGCATGATAGAATCCAATGGAAACATTGCAATCCTAAAATCATGAAAACTGTTAAGTTTGTTGAATTCTGAATGCGATCTAAAATTCTACTTTTTGCATATGAAGTCCAATGAGGTTGGAACCACTCCAAAACATCCTGAAACAATTAATGATAATGTTAAATATTAAAGTAACTTTTACATTAAGAATTTAATATTACTGACTTTGATGTCACTTGTACAAAACTGGTTGGGCTCATACCAAACTGGTCCCTAGGAGTCCCCAGGCTTCCCCAAAACATGAATACCTCGTACAAAACTAGTCCCTGGGCATCCCTAGGTGTCCCCAAAATAGGGGTACCTCATTCCCTTTGCAATCAACATCCTTGAATCCATGACAAACGTCTCGGGTACTTCAGCCAAGTTTCGGGTATGTCTGTGTACTTCAGGGTACATGGGTATGGGGTATCTGGTACGTGGGTACGGATATCCGGTATGGGTACGGGTACCCATGCTACTTAGCATTTTGGAAACTCATCCCTATTTCCCAGTATCGTGCAACTTAGTTGTCAAGGGAGCTACATTGACAGGTGGTAGGAGCATGAAACCAGGAACTTTCAAAAAAGATTAACCCTTCTTACATTCCATTGGAAAGTGATTTAGACCGCTAGTATGACGATTGTAAAAATTAGACCCTTATCAGAGAAGTGAAAAAGAAAACATTAACATAAGCTCCCCATCTGAATGAATATGTGATGGACAGGTATAGAATATCTTTGATGAATCTATAGATATTTCAGATTGCAAGCATGCAAGTTGTATCTTCAAGAACTTGTATTTACAATGGGTATGGAAAGTTCACCGTGGGTAAATAGGTAACCCTTAAAATGTAGATCTTTAAGATGAGTCTTTCCCATCACAAAAGAACTTTTTGGATTTACTTTTGACATTCACTAAATGATGTTATGAAAGTTTACTGTCCATGTTTCATTTCCATAGACTAATCTAGTAAGCCCTTCACATAATGCAAGCTTGACTATCCCATGTGATACATACGCTATAGTACCTTACCAATGGGGGAGGCTATAACACATAAGAGCACTGGGTCCAACTAGATCACTGGAGATCTCCCTTCCTAGTTACGTTCATCCATTCAATAAGAATGAAAAATCCTTGCTTTTCCTCATACAGATCCAATCATTGAGCCATAATGTGTGCTTGGGATTAAAGTCCTTTGTGCCCTTGATTTATGAATATTTTAAGTATTTATGCTCATTTAGTCATCAATGGAGGATCACTTGTGTGTTCGCATGTATTTGGGGACTACCCTGTGAATCCAAATCGTTAACTTAGACTAGTTGAGAATGTATTCAGTGAAAGGAAATCGAGTGACAGCCTTGTATCATGTATTATATTCTATACTGCAATAAGATCGTCATTGGCTTTGCTTACAGCCAAATATATGTGTGTCATGCATCTGTTTGGTTTTCCGCATATCCGAATTAGCACAGTAGTTCGTTTACTATTTTAGTTTAGCACACGCAACTAGTTCATGGTTTATGATTCATGTGATGCATCTTGAGTTCTCCAAACTTGTTCAAGAATGAGGCTTATCTACAACCTGTTTAATGCACCTTAAAAATGTCTACTTCTATCTGGTTATGACAGTGCTTTCATGGAGCATCCCAGGTTGGCCCAGACAACACCCCCATAGGTTGGTTAACCAGCTGGCTTCTACAGTTGAGGAACAGCTTGCTTCATCATTGTACCAGCTTTCCCAGTTTTGCTAGCTCTCTTTTTTTTCTCCCCCTCTCTTCTTGCCTCTGTTTCTAGAAATAATGACTAGCTATTTTGAAGGAGAAAATAAGAATTTCTTGTTATAACTAGCTAATGACATCATATGATGTATCTCTTCCATGGTATATCTTGACTAATGAGATATATCACTTACAAAATTGGTTGTGTTGCCTAAAGAACATTAGTATGCTGCAGTGTCTGGGTCTTGCATGTTTAATTGTGATGGTCATCACCCATACAAATCTAGGCTTCTCTCTTTGCCTCATGAAACTAAGGTTTAACAGTCATCAATGGTCTATGAGAAAAATTTAATGATTGCTCGTTCACACACAATTTGGGCTTTATTCACTTGAATCTGGTGGATGTAGAATCTATAGAGGATTTGTAGGGAGTTGCAGGAGAACTATATCGGGAAATGGTTGTGAAAGAAATATTTGTAGGACAGCTGGGCAGATATTCCAACCTCAGGATTACAAACAGCCCAGTGATGGAACAGATCCTTTGACAGAGACTGTAAGCTGTGAAGATTCACATGATTGCCTAAAACTGGTTGCCGAGGAAAATGGGGTTCAGAATACATTCTTTGGGGACCAGGTTAGTATCTGGCATAGTCTCTACATGGGACTTATGTTTCCTTGCTCTGGATTCTAGCTAAGTTTTTTTCTTTTATTGCTAACATGCCTGACATTTATTTGAGTGATGATGAGAAAAACCTAACATGGGATGCAGTATGGTGCTTAAGAAAAAAAGGACAAAATCAATGAAACTCAAATCAAGCACAAAAATAATTATATTAAAATACTATGCATCCTGCTCCCCTGCAACTTATTACTATTTGTGCACCCTAGTATTTTTGTCTTTCTTTTTTCCCTTATTGTTCTTTATGTATGTGTTATGACCAATCAAGGCGTTGGTCTGTTAGCTATGTTGTTGTCATTCCACGTCTTATAGCAGCTCTCATATCGTAGTTTGGTTTGGAGAGATTCATCTAGAGTGCTGTCTGCTTGCTTGAAAGTGTAAATTGCTATTAAAGGGGTTGCATTGTTTTCAGTTTTCTATATGGAAGTTTCTTTGCAGTTTCATTTGGAATGACTGTTTCTTTTTTATCAACAAAGAGACCCTCTACAAATCAAGAGAAAATTTGTAAGTAAAGTTATTCTACAGTGGAATGAACTGGTATTATCAAAGCAATCTGATCCGTTCAAGATGAACAACTTTTAGGATCCCATATCAAGAGACAAAATCTAAATAAATGTTCTCATATTTCAATGAAATCTACATAGATGTTCTCATATTTCAAGAAATACTCCAAGCGTGAAGGAAATGGAAGGTGTAGATTTGTGACCTCTGTCATCAAAATTTCGATGTCCATGTCATGGATGTATCCCTTATGAAATGACCAGTAATCTAGGTCCAATCTATGTCACCCAATCAAGCAAAATTTGTCGATGTCATAAGGTGTAGATTTGTGACCTCTGTCATCAAACTTTTGATGTCCATGTCATGGATGTATCCCTTATGAAATGACCAATAATCTAGGACCAATCTATGTCACCCAATCAAGCAAAATTTGTCGATGTCATCATCATTCTATTTTTCATTTGTCGGTGTCATCATCATTTTGATTTTCATGTTTTTCATTAAATGAAGGAATTAGGGCACTTGAAAAATCATCATTTTTGAAAGGTTTTTTCCACTGTGTTCTCTTCAATTCATGTAAAGATTTGTCACTGTATTTAGAAATTTGATATGGATTATCATGGTGACTTACAAACTTACCAAGGCTAGAAAGACAGAAAGACACGCACGGTGAGTGGGCTGAAGTTTAGACGTTGTTGCACTGAACATTGTACATGATGGAAGATAATAATCATATCGGCAAGATCCTATGCAAAATAGTGCATCAACCCAATATTTGTCATCTCATACTTTGTAGCAAGATAATAATCATATACAGGGACAAATCCTTGCTACAAATCATATGCAGGGACAAATCCTTGCTACAAATCATATGCAGGGACAAATCCAGGGTCCTATCACAATTTTCTATTATGTAATGAAATATTCGCCAAAATTTTACAATATCCTATAACTTAGTGAAAGATTCGCCAAGATTTTACAACATTATATAATAAAATGAAAGATTCGCTAAAAAAATTATATATACATATTATATTATTGATAAAATCGCCTTCAAGTTTTCCTATATATCGAGGGGATTCGCCCATTTTTTATACATATAAATTTCGGGGGGGTTCTTAAAATTATCCCTGTTTATCAGTAACATGTATATATAAGAAAAAATTGGCCATAAAAACAAACTAATGTACATAATTAATCTATAATGTGCAAAAAGGAATATTTTACAAAAACTAATATACAAAGGAAAATTTTCAACATGGTACAAAATAACTATAATACAACAATATCTATGATACAACAATATGATATATATGCAGGGCAAGGTTTAGAAATTGGCCCTGAAACCACTGATGCCACTAAAGGCATCAAAATGTCTCAGCGAAAAATAGCTTGAGGAGGAAACCATTCACTGGTAAGCTCAATTTTTCTCCTTCCAAGTCATTTAGGTAGAAGGAGTTCATTCCTGCTATTTCATCGATGATGTACGGTCCCAACCATAGGCTGTCGAGCTTTCCATGTTTCCCAGGTTTTTCCCGTTGTTTGTCCCAACGTCGAACCGTGTCACCTACTTGGAAGGAACCTGGCCGGGTAGACTTATCAAAGGCTCTCTTGACCTTGTCTGAATTTTTGATACTATGGTCAAGAGAGTCTCTTCTGCTCTCATCTAGCTCGATCAACTGGTTTATTCTATTCTGGATGGCCTCTTGATCTGAGCTGAATGTCTGGAGGAGCTGATAAACTGGAAGCTTAGATGGACCGGTAAGGTGACATCAAGGCCATAGACTAGTTCGAAAGGGCTCCTCCTTGTTGAACTTTTCTTAGTGATCCTGTCGGCCCATAATGCTAATTTGATTTTGCTATCCCAAGCCTTCTTATTGTCACCCACAATTTTTTTGATTATGGTCATTAAGTTCTTGTTACTTGATTCTGATAGACCATTTCCTTGGGGATAGTAATTAGATGAGTGAGAGAGGATAATGTCGTACTTGAAATAAAAATATGACATCTTGGAAGAAACAAAGCATGGGCCATTATCCGTGATTATTCTAGCTGGCACACTGAATCTTGTGATGATTTTATCTTATAGGAAATCCATGACTATGGCATCGGTTGCCTTTTTGGTGGGTATCGCCTCTACCCACTTGGTAAAATAATCCGTGGTGGTAAGAATCCAAGAGTAACCATTGCTCGAGTTATCCTTGAACTTACCGATGAAGTCAAGCCCCCATTGCTGAAAAGGGGCTTGGACTACTATTGGATTTAGAGGCAAGGCTTTCATTTGTTGCTTTCTGGTGAATAACTGACACTAGGGGAAAACTATGACAGCCTTGTGCACATCTAAAAATAGGTTTGGCCAATAGTAGCCTACTCTAAGGATTTTTTGGGTGGTTGTTTTAGCTGCAAAATGTCCACCACAAAATCTTTAATGGAACTCAACCATGAGTTTCTTGGACTCAGGTTCATCGACACATCTAAGTATCAAACCATCTGGGTTTCTCCAACCCAAACCATCTTTTGTCAAGCAATACTTAGTTACCTTTAACCTTAATGCCCTTCTTTTATGGCCCAGTAAGTGATCGGGGCATGTAAGGTTGCGGAGGAAAAATATGATGTCGGTGTACCAGGGGTGCTGCTCTAATCTATGAAACTCATCTGATTCACTTTGCTTTGAATTGCTGCTCTGGCAGATTATTCCTAAAGCCTTCTCATTTCCTTGGGTCAACATATTTCCAAGACCATGTCCCTTAATTAATTTAGTAGGTCTTATCTCCAAATCATATTCCTGAATTTTTGAAACCCTCTTACCCCTGACTTTTAGACAGTCCTGCTGAGACATGATATCCTTGACAGCTGCATGGGGTACATATCCAATGATTTTGGAGTAACCTATATAAGTTCTGAAATGTTTAAGGGACTTGACAAGAGCATAGGCCTGTTTCTCCATCGTGGTATACTTCAATTCTGAATTTGGAAGGCTCTACTCATAAAGGCTATGGGTTGCTCTTGCCCCTCCTTATTCTTTTGAAGTAAAACACCGTCAATGGTGTCTTCTGAGGCAAAGGAAAATATTTGGAATTATTTGGAATAATCTATACTAGTCAAGACCGGGGACATGGATATGGCATTTTTTATGGACTTGAATGCATCTTTCCCTTCATCTGTCCACTCAAACTTAGCATCTTTCTTTAATATCTTTTGTAGAGGTTTCATTAATTCTGCTAAGTTTGGGATGAATCTTCTTATGAAATCGATTTGACCATTAAAGGACTGGAGAGATTTTAGATTGTGAGGCAAGGGGACTTTCTTAATAGCTTCAACTCTCTCACGATCAACCTTGACACCATCTTTAGAAATGATTTGCCCCAACAACTTGCCTTCATCAACTCCAAAGATTGACTTGGCGGGATTCAAGGAAATACCATATTTCCGACATCTTATAAAAACCTGCCTAAGATGACTTATGTGGTCAGATCTTTCTCTTGAAAAAATAGTTAAGTCATCCTGATATATTTCAATTATTTTGCGTATAAGTTCTTTGAAGGAAAAATCCATGGCTCTTTGGAAGGTGGCACCAGCATTCAATAGGACAAAAGGCATTCTTAGAAATTTATAAGTACCCCAAGGTGTGGTGAATGTAGTCTTATGTTGATCTTCTTTATTTACCAACACCTGGTTATAACCGGAAAAGCCATCCAACATGGACATCATTCCTGATCTTGTTACTCTTTGAAGCAAAGTTTCCATGTCGGGTAATGGGTAATTATCTTTGAGGCATGATGTATTCAGATTTCTAAAATCTATACATATTCTAATTGACCCATTCTTCTTTCTAACAAAAACTAAGTTGGAGCACCAAGATGAATGCCTTGTAGGTGCTATGATCCCTGCTGCTAGCATATTCTGAAGTTCCTTTTGCACAATGGGGGCCAACTTAGGATTTATTCGCCTAAAGACTAGATCAATCAAAAGTTTTTTATCTTTTTAGTTGTTTAGAAAAAAGTTAAGCTAAGTCGTACTTGGGAATAAAAAGATTTATCCCCAGCAACGACGCCAAAAAGTGTTGCTGCCTTTCACACACCTGGGTCACGTGGCAGAAATATTCAAGCCACTCGGTGTGTCCTTGGGGGCAAGTCTCGAGTCAAGGCTGTCACCTTGTTCTTGACTCCTTCGTTTAGGTTCAACTCCTAACGGAGCCAAGGGGGGTAGACCCTATTAAGTTAATAAGGAGATTTACTTAGTGTTGTGATGTTTAAACTGACTGAGTTATTTAGGAGTTTACAATTTAACTATAGATAATCACAGATGGTAAGATGTAAAAGATGAACACACGAAAGCACAATACCGAGACACAATATATATATAAAGCAAGAAGTTAACTAGTGCCTTAGAATGGAGTCAAAAATAGAATCAATATGCTTGCATGTGCTTGGAGTGAATGTTTTGCGATTGCCTCTTGGTATGTTTTAAGTTAAATGTGAAGTATGAGTTGATTAAATTAGGCAAAGGGGGGACTCTAGATATACCCGAGAGTACTTGGAGTATGTCCAAAACTAAACCTTCATGGCCACCTGCAAGGAATATGTGGGCTAAAATGGAGTCTCTGGGGCTATTGTTCGTAACGCACGTGTTAGGGTGTGACAGAGATCGGCGCCCCGAGGTCACTTTTTAGTAAGTTCCCGCTTCCTTTGGGTATTTTACCACCGTAAAGGTTTGATCTAGGTGTTGGATTTTCACCTGATGGTTTGTTAGTTGGGGAGAGTGAGTCCTAATTATACTAGTCACCCAAGTGCTTTTGATATAGCTTGACTAATCGGACGAACCGCATCCAATTGCAGAGCATACACACTGGAGTCTTGTCAATTTTAATAAGTTTTAAACTGAGTGTTCTTGTTTAAAAGGAAAACCCTCCAGGAACCTCTTTCGATCCAAGTGGATCTCAATCGGGGAATCGAGGAGGGGTTAATTTTAAAATTGCTGATAAATAAAATCTGAAAAATAAATCAAATACACAATTCTGGTTTTCTAATTAGTCCTACCATGAATCTCTTTCCCCTTTCGGGTCAATCAGGAAATCGTGGGGTAAGTATTATGATTACTTTGAAATGTAAAATATGGAGTATGATATTAATAATGAACTAAAGTATACTACCCTGTAGATTAGATCAATTCTAGTTTAAAAAAAGAAATAAGCAGAAAGCGACGAAAAGGACACCGACGCAAATCCCCCAAGGGGGGATGGGGAATGGGCTCGAAAGAGCCTATTCCAAAAATGATTTTATTTATTAATGGTTACAGTATCAGAGAACTGATATATCAGAAAATTATTGGTCCTTATATAGGCTGAAACCAATATTTTACGATTTTGGAAAATTTTTGAGTTTTTAGTGGAAAGGGAGACCGCTAGGGGGATTTGAACGCTCCTGAGGCCACTTCCGGAAAGCATCTTCCTTTATTTTCTGTCAAACCTGCTAAAATACAGTGAGCATGTTAGAATAACATATGCCCAAAAGCACTTTAAGAGTACCTTTGGATCAACCTAACTTATCTAAAAAAAGAAGAAGTTAAACTAGCTAAACAGGCGAGAAAGGAACCAAGGAAAGCAAGCTTTCCTTGGGATCTTGGCTTTCTGTTTGTGCAGCCAATTAAATATGCACTGATATTGCAGAATATTAAATTTTATTGTAGAGAAAATGAAACTACCTTAACAGCAAGCTACAAATTTTCACTAAAAATGCTTGCGACAATATGGTAATTTTAGCTAGATCTCTTGAAATTGAACTTTATGTGCAAAAAAAAACTAAGATCTAGACTTTGGAAGGGATATTACTAATTAGATCTATGTGTGTTTTTCTTAATGAGATAGATCAGAGTAATAAGAAACCTTTAAAGTAACCAGTTTGAGGAAAATTTAAGATTTTTTAAAGGAGAGAAAGGGGAAGAAAGGTGCTTGTTGTTGAAGCAGACATGCAGAGGAAACTTGTTAGTGGAATGCAGAGGGGAAATGTCTTAACAAAACTTTTGGATGTGTAGTTGAGTCAAAATAGATCCAAATCTCGTCCAATCCTTGCTACCTGAAAGCTAAACACACAATCCTGCACGAAACCTCATGAGATCTGGATATATATATGAAAAAGAAACAAGAATTACATGCAAATAAACTTATTAAACATGTATAATCAAGATACTCTAACATATATTCTATGGGATATAAGAAAAACAAGTAACCTTACTTTCCCAACTATACTCCTATTGATTCAGCTGAATCGTTCAAGCCAGACAGGGTTCAGATGCATAAATTGAGAGAAAAGCCGGCAACATCAATAGCCGTAAGACAATGCTTAATCCACACATATGAGAGCATTACACCATTTGGCCTCCAAAGCTTCTTTATTTCAACAATCAAAATATTACAACAGTATTACAATGGCAAGCCCTTCAGTCCAGCTCTAACTAGCTTGGAAGAGGGAGCCTTAAGCGGGATATATACAATTTACAGGCCATCCAGCTCAAGGGGGGCGCAATTCCTCATGGAATCAAGTGAAATCAACTGAGGGAGAGTCCATCAATGCATAACTGAAGCTGTACTGAGCCTACTTGTCAACCGGGGGCTTGATTGAGCTGACACATCAACCCATACACCAACACATCGGCCCACAGAGCATCCAGGCCTAAATGCCAAGCCGACCACCCCAACTTTGGAGGTATGGAGTGAAAAACTCAGAAATTATCAGTCGTTTATTCAACAACCAATAATAACCAAGGGAAAAAACACCCTGGGCTGATCGGATTGACAAATGAAGTCTAAGAGACCGAGTCTTTTATAGACACTATCATGCTAGAACATTTATTACAATTCCCCCATGGGGTATGAACATGTGATATGATACAACAAGCACTTCCCAGAAGTATTTCCAAAGGTATTTTTGAAGTCCAAAAAGGTCAACCCTATCCGATTCACGAGGCTCACTTGATAAAAAACCACTAAGTACAACTTAGGTGGTAACATACCCCCTGACCCAGAGTAATCGCAAGAAGAAGAGTCTAAGTACCAAGAATAGTTGAAATTGGGTAGTAGACTATAATGAAGCTGTTCTCAGAGAAGATGTGGCAGATTGTTGGAAGTGTCGAAGGTTGTGGAAGAAATTTTGTCGTGGGTCGAAGGTCAATATGGTGTCAAAGGTCCTTATTGTGTCAAAGATGAAGTTAGTGGTCATGTCAAAGACGAAAGCTGTGTCGAAGCTTAAAATATGACCGTTGGAAAAAATTAGATTTGGCGGCACCGGTACGTTAACTGTATTAACTGCCTGTAATGATGAGATTTTGGGAAATCTAGCGCCGTTTGGACAAGATCTACAGCCGCTCTGTCAGATTTGGTGTCTTTAATGCACACTTATGGCAGATTTGGCTGTTGGATTCTATAAGAAGACACCCAGACCTACAAATTTTGCATTACGCATTTTTCTTGAGTTGAGTCAATATCAGCTGAATGCGAAGTCCAGGAATTGTTGAGCGAATTCAGAGAGAGGGGTCTGCAGAACCTTATGAGCAATCCACCTGCATCTGAACCTCGCGAAGAAACTCCCCCAGCGTCGAGTCAACCAATGCAGACACGATCAACCAGAAATAAATATAAGGTACAAGTTCGTTCTAAGCCGAACGAAGAAAGGAACAAGCCATCGGGAAAGACACCAGAGGATCCCGTGATGAATCCTTTCGGAGTATTTCAAGACCTAGGTGACGAAGAGAACGTTGCACCGCAACGTCCACCATATCTTCCACCTGTTCGACCAGGAGTTCAGCCGCCTCGGTGGACATCCATTAGAGGAAATTTCAACTCAAAATGGGCCTCCTAAAATGAACTAATAAAATAATAAAATAATATTTTTTAATTTTGGAGGAAGAAAAAAAACTACTTTTTTGTTTGTATTTTTGACATATCTCCTTGTGTTTTTACTCAAATTTTGATCGGGAGAGCTCGTTGGATGCATAATTTAATTCCACATCCAATGAGTACCCACTCGGCATACTTTTGATGGACCCTGCTACCCCAAAAACAAGAAATACCTGAAAAAATGGAATGATGATGACATCATTCCATTTTTTCAGGTATTTCTTGTTTTTGGGGTAGCGAGGTCCATCAAAAGTATGCCGAGTGGGTACTCGTTGGATGTGGAATTTAATTCTGCATCCAACGAGCTCTCCCGATCGAAATTTGAGTAAAAACACAGGGATATATGTCAAAAATACAAACACAAAAAGTAGTTTTTTTATGATACCTATCCCCAAATTTATATTAAAAAAGTGTTTAAGACCTATATCATATTTCAAATTTGAAGCAATTTCATTAGCTAACACATGATGACATAGAATTTGAATAAAATTTAAAAGGCCCATTTTGAGTTGAAATTTCCTCTAATGCAAGTTCACATTACGAGCCCCTTCGCTGCCACAGGGTGTACAGTTGGTTGGAACGATGACAGGGAAAGTAGACCAGCTTAAGTATGCAGACCACGATACGAATGATCGTGGGAAATTTCCACAGTTCACACTAGGGAAATACCTGCACTCTGTCCATTACCCGGAGACCAGTACGACGCTACTGGAAGTGAAACAGTGGGCCGCTAGCTTGGAGCAAGCTGGCCTGTTAAAGATGCTCAATGTCCCCCACTTCGGTCGCAGCACGCAGGTTACCATAGTGGTCAAGCAACTATTGGCATTGGTGCATGATGGGCACCTGTGGATAGGAAGCCAACACGTTGCCATTGATGGAGATCTCATTCACAGGATTACAGGTTTGCCAAAGGAAGGGCCTGATCCTGGCATTGAGTTCGTCGGAAAGCATGAAGACATGAAGCTGGCACAGCACATGAAGGACCACTTTGGCCTGACGGAAGGAAAACGAGGATATCAAACCTCGACAATCCGGCACCAGAACATTCGCTTCGCTGTAGAGCTCCTAGCATGCAAGTTAATGCGGAAGTGTAGACCAAATGAAGTACCTGCGCTGATTGTTAGTATTGCTGCAAACTGTGCCGAAGGCTACAATTACAATTGGGCAGCGTACATTGCTAAGGAGTTCCTCGAAGATGTCCGCGATGTGCAGGAGAAAGGTATCCCTTTCATTACTCATGGTTGATAGTGCTTATTGCACTGGTAGGATGGAGAGAACCTACCGAGGCACAGTTTGTTGATGTGCCTCCGGATATGCATGGCATAGCAAGGTATGCATCTCTTTGGGTCTCACAGGATAAGGCCCTGCGGCAGATGACGAACTATGTGTTTGCCTTTTACACCATGAACATTTCTTATGAGATCCTCAAGACGTCGCGGCTCAGTAATGAGCTATTTTCTCAGTATGCGGGAGTGGCCAAATTTAGGGCTGACATGCATCATATCTTCATCCAGGCCCATGTAGATAACAAGCATAAATGGTCGAAGTTGCCATACGTGGTGACCCTGGAATACATCCTTACAGTAGTTCAGCAGTGGCCGGATGAATGGATGAAGGACACAGGAACAAGGCCCAGTATACCAATCCCCCCAGTAACAGATGTGGGCGCAGGTCCAAGTCAGGCGCCGCAGAGTGACCCACTCGAAGAAAGCGAAGAACAGGATGAGTCACAACAGAGTGGAGATGACCATGGTGGTGATGACGGAGCCGATGAAGAAGAAGAAGAATCAGTAAAGACAATCTCAGACCCCAATCGCCCAGATAAGCGCAAGTCTCCAGAAGTGGAGGAAGTTACGAAGCCTTCGCCTAGAAATAAAACTAAGGCATCGAAGGGAAAGAATATCATCGAAGAGCCCGCTTTGATGATGGAAGAGCTTGATTAGGCTCTGACAAAGTCTATAGAAGTTTTAATAAGCAAATGGTCAGAGTTTGCAGCTACGCACCTTGATGCGCTCACTGGTGTAGCGCAACGGATTGAAGAACTTAAGGCGTTAGCAGAAAGATCAGCGACTGACATAGCAACTTGCACTACCCTAGTAAGTGCGTAGCCAGATACTTAGAAATGGCCATCCAAAAATAATAGAGAGCAAGTACCAAGCGCATCCCTCATAATAACTGATGCAACATCTTGATCGTAGATGAGCATGATAGTTGAGATAGACTACGCCCAGTTGTCTATGTTGGAGCTACATCTTTGTCAGTTAAAAATCATCAACAAGATCCGAGAACGTGACAGCTACTCACACAGGCAGTTGGAAAATTCCATGAGGCAGAGTGAGAGCCTCGCAGCGCAGTTGGAAGAAGCTGAGCAGAAAAAGAGGGAAGCATAAAGCAAGTAGGTTGCACTGGCGCGAGTGTTGGATGAGGCGTGTCAAAGTCTCCCTGACTTCGACATGCAGGCTGAAGAAGAACCAGAGTAGAGGATAGTCAAGCTGAAATACTATGCACAATAATCTCGCAGCCTAATAGAGAAGATGAAAATAGAGCATGAAGCCTAGATTGAGGAGCTTCAACTTCGTATCACTCCTGAGAGTCCACCAGAGATCAGGGAGAAGCGTCGCAGAGATATTCAAGCCTCAGCAACGAAGATCTCAGATCTTGTGAGCAGTGCATCAAAGCTGCTAGATGAAAGTGTCAAGGCCTGGGTGAACTTGCAGGACAACCCAGAAGTAGAAAAGATGCAAGAAACCATCAAGCAGTAGCAGGCAGAGTTGGATGCAGTAAAGGTTGAAATCAAAGCATTGCCTCCCATGCAGAAGATGCTTAAGGTGAAGCATAGCAATGAGCTCTAGCAAGAAATTGAGTCATGCAAAAGGAAAGAAGCACTGTTAGTGAGCTCTGTGCAATCTCTCATTAATGACGGCTTGGAGTTGAGCATTGCTACGGACAACCAGCTCAAAGTTCTGAAGGAGTATGATGCATTCAAACAGGAAAAGGCCAGCGAAGGATATGCAGCAACACTGCAGGAGATAGTGGAGAAGGAGCAAGCAGCTGAAGATATCATGCGCAACCTCAACAAGCAGTTCACTATCTTTTACAACAAGATTCTCCCACCCAAAAAGCAGCAGAGTGTCCTGGGACGGGACACTGGTGAGTCTTAGGGGCCTGTTGGGGTGCGGACCTTAAAGGTCCTTAATTTTGGCAACTTCGCGGTTTTGGTGCGAAGCTTGTAAGTGGAGTTGCGGTCCAAAATAGTCTTAGGGGTGTTAGGGTTGGGTTGAACCCCCTCTTTTTGTAAATAACCCATGGTTTAAACTCATGTTTTTTAAGCCCATGGTTTAAACACATGGTATTGTAATAGTGCATTAGTATAAATAGGCACTTATGTAAAGGAGAAAGAGCTTTTTCAAGGTTTTTGTATGATGATAATTTGATGCGAAGAAGCTAAGGCCTATTTTTTTAGGTTTAAGGTTAAGTCCTAGCTATGTGCATGGATGACCTATGTAGCTGAGTGCGCAGAGGGTTTTGTTAAGGATAAGTCCCAGCTGTGTACGTGGATGACCTCTGCAGCTGAATGCGTAGAGGGTTTTGGAAGAAAGGATTTGCAGCTTGGTGCACAGTTTTTGGGTTGTTGAGAAGATCTGCAGCTGAGTGTGTAGAGATCTGCAGCTGAGTGCGCAGATCAGAACTGTGTTGTTTGTAAAGAGTTGAATATAAATGCAGTTCTGTGGATGTAGCCCCTACACTGGGGTGAACCACGTATATCTTGTGTTGTGGTGGTTCTTGTTTGTTTTGTGCTGTTATGTTTTATGCATTTGATAAAGTAGGTGAATGATAAGTAAGATATATTGTTAAGTATTATCTTCGATGTGAATTCCCAGTTAAGGGTTAAGCAAGTAACTGTCTGTTTATCTAAACTGCGAAGCTATTTAAGTGAATGTCAAAGCTCTGTATTGTATAAGTATACTTTGTTAAGGTTAAAGGTACAATAATATCCCTCTTTTGCTTGCAGAAACCTGATTTTGTGGCACCCCATAGCTGTTTCGGGAGAGACTGCAACCTGTTCGTAGGTTGTTGCTGAAAGGGCCAACACTGTGGGTCTCTTTGTTGGTTGGTAAATAAAAGTATAAGAACCTGGGTCTGCCCAACCCCCAACATCAATATGAACAGTAAAGGGGATAAAGGGAATCCTTGATGGATCCCTCTAGAAGCATGAAAAAATTCAGGAGTCCCATTTATTAAAACGACAAAGAAAGAGGAGGTTACACACCCCATGATCCAATTTACACCCTCCAGAGGAATACCAATCTATAATAGAAGAAGTCTTAGGAAAGTCCAGTTCACACGTTCAAAAGATTTGACTAAATCAAGTTTTAGGACCATTACCTTCAATTTCTTAGTCTTTATCGTATGAAGGATCTCCTGTGTTATTCCAATAGGTTCGGTTATTTTTCTATCTCTTAGGAAGCCAAATTGCTGAGCAGAAATAACCCTATTCAGGAGAGGTTTTAGGCATAGAGCAACAATTTTTGAAATGACCTTATATACAAGGTTACACAGAGAGATGGGCCGAAAGTCAACAAAGGAGTTTGGTTTATCACACTTGGGAATCAGTGTTAGGAAGGTTGAGTTATGGCTCTAGTAACCTTGCCTTCAAGTCTAGCTTGTTCAGTAGCACAACGCAACTCTTCCCCAACAAGATGAAAGAAAGCTAGGAAAAATTCAACCGACCATCCATCAGGACCCAAGATTTTATATTTTTTAAACCCCTTTAGTACAGCTTCCACTTCAGTAAGAGAGACAGGCTTGAAAAAACTCTCCTTATCCAAGTCCTGAGAAAAGGTAGGGAAAAGATTAATCACCTTTAGTTGGTCAATAATATTGGATCTACGATTATCCTCAAAAATTTCAGTGAAGTGTTGTTGACCCAACAACTTAAGTGGTGAGTCCTCAGAGATCATGTTACCCTCACTATCCTTGAGAGGACAAATAGCCTTAGAGTTTTTTCTGGTCGAGGAAAAAGTATGGAAGAATTTAGTGTTGGCATCCCCCTCACTAATCCACAGAGATCTACTCTTCAATCTCAAAGTAAGCACCTCATGGGCCATAAATTTATCTTTTTCTATTTTAAAACCCCCAACCTATCAAAATTAGTGATAGAGAGTATACCAGAGTTCTTATGAAGGAGAGAGATGATCTCAAAGTCAAGATCCAATATCATCTACTTCTTGGAGCACTTTTTGTTCCTTTCCCAGGACTTAACAGTATTTTTAAGTCTACTAAGCTTGAAGGAGAGGGTATCCAGATGGTCACAAGGCCTAAGAGATGAAGGAGTCAACCAGGATGAAGATACAAGAGGGGAAAAATTATCCTCCAAGATCCAAGCTCTATTAAATTTGAAAGGGTAGAACTGCGAAGAGAGTCTTGGGCCCCATTCCAGGCAGATGGGGTAGTGGTTTGAGACATCTGAGGGAGTGGCCCAAGTTCTAAAATAGGAAAGAGTGGGGAGAAGACGATCAGAAATCAAGAAACGATCAAGTCTTTTGCTTACACCATCATCCCCCATGCAAACATTTCTCCAAGTCGGGATGGGTGCACACACGATTAGATCAACCAGATTGTTGCCATTAGTAAGCTGAGATAAGTAAGTTGACAGAGGATCAGGACAAGCCCTTGTACCCCGGATTTCAGATGATGTGAGTGTAAAGTTTAAATCCCCTGCAAGAAGGATATTTGGTAAAGCTAACATACCACTTTCCAAAACATTATCCCAAAAAACACTACAATGTGAATAAGGACCATAACAGTTGATGATTGATAAGACCTCAGTAAAGCCCTTGATACTAGCTTTAAGGAGAATACATGCTAAGGAAGAGAAAGCTTTACAACAAACTAGCAGAGGGTTCCAGCCCGAGAGAAGACCCCCATAAAGGCCAGAGGCATCTAAAGTATATAACTCCCAACCAATTTTGGGCTTAGGGAACAAAAATAGGGTCTGTGAGAAGTTACACATAGTTTCTTGGATCAGGATCATATCAGGATTTTTGTCAGAGAAGAGAACACTGAGGGATTTTTGTTTGGTGTGCCCCCCAAAGCCTTGAATATTCATAGAAAGAATATTCACGGGGAGATAGAATCCTCAGGTGTACATGCTCTAAGTACCTGTGGTGACAGATGAGTAGTGGTTTGAGGTGTTCTGGCTGCATTCTTCAATCTAGCTGATAGAGGAGTGTATAGTCCAAAAGAACCAGGATCAGAGGAAAGGGTCTTCTTTGACTTTCAAATAGTCACATTTTCAAAGAAAATGGAATCCAAGGGGAGAGTTGAAGGTGAAATAGGGGTTTTATCAGTAAATATGGACAGATACTTTAAGAGGGAGGGATCCAAAAAAGCTGGAGATTCCTTGGGACTAGAGGGAGGGAAGTCAAAGCTGAAATAGGATCAGTAGAGGGAAAGGGAATGAGAGGAAAAGATGAAGAGGTTGGAAGGGAGGGAAAATGTTCCACCGTAAAGGGAGGAGGACCCTTAGAGGAGGGTGTAAGAGTTGGGACTTGAGGGGAAGGAGAGCTAGTTAGGATAGGACGGGAAAGGCAGGCGCAGTTCTCCACATCTTTAATGTACATCAGTTCACCTTTGGAGATACCTTCAAAGTGAGAAGACAAAGTAGACACATATTTTTTCTCAAGTGGGGGTGAGGGTTGTTCAACAAAAAGTGGAAGGTCTACAAAGGCAGGTGTTGAAAGAGTGGGGTTAAGGTCAAACCCTCAAGAAATGGGTACACCCTGGAGGAGTAAGGAGCACGAGTTGCGCAAGTGACCAGTTGTTATAGCTGATTTTACCACTCCAGGTGAATCACACTTGTATGGTGTTCCCCTATCCCTCTACAGACTCCTTAGACCCCTTGGACCATTTTTTGTCCTTTGATGTTTCCTTGACCATCCCTATAAACATGTGAAAATTAATACACGTGACTTTTAAACCCCTAATCGCATATGTACGCGGGTTTGACCACTAAAACCGTGTACATAGGGATGTGTGCAAAATCCAAATCCTTTTGGAGTTTTCCTTGACTTGGATCCGACTCACTTGACTCCTGGCCTTCCATATGCATTGAGATCACTTGGATTCGACCTTTCATTACCCCTTTGAAAAGATATATAAGGAACTCTTTGGTACATTGAAGGCATATGAGAGAATTGAGAGCAAAGAAACTATAGTCCATTGTTGCCGGGACTTGTGCTTGAGTCTGGATCCCTTTGTCCCTTGGAGCACTTTTGTGTTCTTCCCAAGCTTGCCTTTTGCTTGTGAGATTTCTATCGAGAGATGGAGGATTGAGGTGGTGGAGGCCCAAGTGGGGGATTCAGTTTGTCCGATTCGCAGACGTGCCGATAGAGGTTGTATCCATTGTAATCTCTGATTTGATATTAATAGAAATATCTTTTCCTGTCCAGTAATGTATGTTTGAATGAATATTTTATCCATGGATGATTTCAAATGCTTATACATTGTTGATTATATATGCTAGAATATATCTAACACCAAGATATATAGTATGCTTGTCTTGTTTACTTGTTGTTGAGGAAGTGATTTATCAATTCAAGCTGAAGTTGGAAAGCTCAACGGGGATCTACTTCAACTGTCCAGAATAAGGTACGAGTTCTGATCCTTTAGTGTTAGATATTTGATTTCTAATGCATATTGGACTCCATAAATCAATCCTTTCCAATATGCATTAGAAATCAAATATCTAACACTAAAGGATCAGACCTCGTACCTTATTCCAGATGGTTGAAGTAGATCCCCGTTGAGCTTTCGAACTTCAGCTTGAATTGATAAATCACACCCTCAACAACAAGTAAACAAGACAAGCATACAATATATCTTGGTGTTAGATCTATTCTAGCATATATAATCAACAATATATAAGCATTTGAAATCATCCATGGATAAAATATTCATTCAAACATACATTATTGAACAAGAAAATATATTTCTATTAATATAAAATCATAGATTACAATGGATACAACCTTTGTCGGCATGTCTGCGAATCGAAGAAACTGAATCCCCCACTTGGGACTCCACCACCTCAATCCTCCATCTCTCGATAGCAAGCTCACAAGCAAAAGGCAAGCTTGGGAAGAACACAAAAGTGCTCCAAGGGACAAAGGGATGCAAACTCAAGCACAAGTTCTGCCAATAATGGACTATAGTTTCTTTGCTCTCAATTCTCTCATATGCCTTCAATTTACCAAAGAGTTCCTTATATAGCTTTTCAAAGGGGTAATGAAAGGTTGAATCTGAGCGATCTCAAGGCATATGGAAGGCCAGGAGTCAAGTGATTCAGATCCAATTCAAGGAAAACTCCAAAAGGATTTGGATTTTTCACACATCCCGATGTATGTGGTTTAAGTGGTCAAACCCGCGTACATACGCGATTAGGGGTTTAAAAGTCGCGTGTATTAATTTTCACATGTTTATAGGGATGGTCAAGAAAATATCAAAGGACAAAAAATGGTCCAAGGGGTCTAAGGAGTCTGCAGAGGGACAGGGGAATGCCATTCAAGTGTGATTCACCTAGAGTGGTAAAATCGGCTATAACACCAGTCTCATGGAAATAATTACACCTAAAAGGAATATGGAGATAGTCCAATTTTTGGTTTATGATGAGATCACCACAGACAATATCAATGTCAGGAAGAAGACCATTGGAGACATCAAGCTCGAAAAGTACCCTAGCCACTCTTTTATAAAAAATAAAGTGAAAATCCTTCTCAAGGGCAACAAAATGACCTAATGAGTTTGCCAAAGCAGTAAGAAAATACTTGTTCCAAAGGGGGAATGGTAGGGCTGGAATAAGACCCAAAGATGATGCTTGATGACTCTCTCCTTTAGAGGGTCAAAACCAGTATGCCAATAACTTAATACTAGGGAGCCCTTTTGTATAGTCCAGAGACTATCCAAGATGCGAATGGAGTCCTTTTCCTCAATGAAGACGAAAACCAACCATTTGTTCGTGAGGAGGCTAATAGTTAGCACATAATGAATTAAGGGTTTCCAATGTACAGTCACCTAGTCAACCTACTCTTCCTAGGACAGGGAACAATACTCAAGCAGCCTGATGAGTGCTCTGCAGTAGAGGGTTTCGACCTTATCAAAGAAGACATCATGCCCTAACACATTATGGTGCTTAGAGTATAGAGATTTTAAGGATTTTGTCTTACAATGGCCATGGAAGGAGGACCGGTTATGAGGGCGTCTAGTAGTTTCACCACCCTCCAAAGAAGAGTTAGGTCCACTGCCTTTCGACATATCCGAGGGGGTCCCAGCAATAAAAGAAATCCTAGGGGCAAAGGAACCAAAAACCGGAAAGGTGGGTGACAGGATACAAAAGCCAAGATAAACCCTAAGACAACACACAAAGTCGAGAACCAGAAAACATATAAAAAACTAAAACCCTAAGTCAAATATAGCATAATTCCCACTTTTTAATTATGGTTGGTACTATCCCTCTGGTTAAGAGGGTCGACTCCATGTGGGGTGGCCGCATCCAACGGATGGGAGAAACCCTTTCGAGAAGGCGTTTCAGACCAAAACCCCAAAAAACAAAAAATAAATAATAAAATAGCAGACTAACAAAGAAGTACCTGATAATCACAATTCCTCAAGGATTTCAGATGTTGGAAGTTAGAAAATACGCCATTGGGTCAACAAAAAGAAACGACACCCATTGTATATTCCACAAATATTGCCAAAGAGTCAACAAGAGCTGATGAGGGCCTTGATAACCATGAGAGATGCACACAAGGATGAGTCAGGAAGAAAGATGGCCAAGTGCACCATAACAACAAAGGAGTAACGATGTGCAGGGTAGACCTAAAAGGTGGTGGTGAAGGTTATCCTAGTGGTATGAAAAAATACCCAAGATCTGAATAGGTGGGAAATAAGTTGCTGCCAGAAACGACGCCCACCGAAGCCTCAACCCTAGGCCATAGGTAACAACGCAAAAACGACATGACCAAATATTCGACGACCATTGACACCTACAAATCCTCCATCCATCGCCTCAACCCTAGCGGGGCATGCGATTTTCTAGTTACTAACAAAGGTGTCCAACGCTACTTTTAAAATTTTGTATTCTTCGGTAGTGACGGCTTGCACCATGGATCTCGTCGAATCTCGCCGTAATTATGTCTAGAGTGCGTATTGAATGTTTTCTTGTTGAATTGAATAATATTAGGGTTTGTTAGGGTGTGATATCCTGCCACGCATACTCTAAATCCTAGTTATAGTTGGTTTATTAAATAATAATCCACTCTATATCATATTAGGGATTTTACATTCCTCCAACTCGATGAATGTCTCCACTTGTCCTCTCATCATTGTGACTCAGTCTTATGTCGTATCTTCCTGGCAGATTTCTTGGTTTTCCATGGAATTTTTGTCTGCCACCCTGTGCCTTAACTTGCAATGTATTTTCCCACTATCGTCCACCGTGTATGCTAGGTGGATCATATTGTTATATCAATAATTAATACTGACATGACTGTGCCTGACCACTAAAAGGGTTTTACTTCATGTAGTTATTATTTATTCACGTTTTAATACTTATTTATTAATTTTCAAGGTTACAGTTTGAACCCTGTCGAACTTCTTAAAACCTATTGAAAGGTTAGCCCAAAATTAATAGTTATACTAAGGTTTTTGTTGTCACTTATTTTATGTGCTATGGATACCTTGAAACCTAACCATGCGTAGTAGCATTCAGCTTACTCTTTGATGATTTCCATTTTTTACTTGCATCTTTTTGTTTCTTAATCCTATATCAAACCATTTGTTTGAGTTACAAGGCATTTAGCGACATCTTCCTTGTCTTGCTAAATCGAACCAATTCTCATAGGGTAGCTTTGAAGTCACTTAAAATTGATTTGATGTTATGGTTATCTCATCCAACCTCTTGATTGCTTATATTGGAAACTTGGCTTTAGTTCATATGCATACATATATACTGAACTTGTTTAAGCATGGGTATTCAACCCTGATTGTTTATATGTTAATCTCTTGCTGAGTCATTTAGTCAAGGAAATCGATGAATGAGCTTATGTTATTTATCTGTTAGATAGTTGAGATATTATTATGGCTATAATTATTCTTTGTGAGTTTTTGTTATTCTTGGATTAGTATGTTATGTGCTTCAGTTCGATTTGATAAACAATGTATTCAAATGATAATTGAGTGATTATTCTTGTGCATTATATACTAGTTAGTTATACTTGTGCTATGATCATAAATACATTATGTGTTACACTTGTTTGCTTAAATATATGCTCTGTTTACTTAGACAAAGCTATAATGAATGTGATGGCATTATTTGCTTGTATATTTGCTTGGAAATAGTTTTTAGTTTGCTCATAGATTTGAAATGTCTCTATATAAAAAACATAGTTAAAGTATTTATCTATTATAATAATTGTTAGTATTTAACAATGTACGCTTATTGTATAACTTATATTAGGCATTATGTTCGATGCTTAAACTAGGTATGTGTTGTGTACATAAAATAATTAGGTAGATTAATACAAACAACAACTTCATGAAAACATATTGGGATTACTAGAAAACGATGAAATGATCTAATATATTTCGATTTAACCCTATATACTAACTACTAAAACAATGATAGAGAATATAACTTACACAGAACAAAAATATGGTTTATCTGCTTATCATTTCAAAAATACAACTACCTATTTACCATAGAATGTGGTATACCTTGAAGAACAAATTAATGCTTAAGGGAACCAAATATATCCATTAATAATAAGTAAAACAAATAACTTTTACAACTAAACATATAGAATACAATTAATTAAAATGTATTCATGAAAAACAATAGATTAACATTTATAGATAACAAACATATAACAAATAGTGACAATGCTTAACTGGTCTTCAATAGTTTTGGAACAATTGTTGGGATGGCCACATAACTCCCAACCATAGAATTTGAGTACCCAAAACTTAGTTACTCAAGTCAACCCCAAACATGCACTAAGACTCCATAAGTATGAACACTCCTCCACCAGTCCACAATCCCACTAGCCCTCTTAACAAAATGGGTTCATCTCAGTATAGTCACATTAAACAACAATATCCACCTTAGTTCCCTCATAGAACTTTGCACAGAAGTTTCCTAACACTCTTCAAGTGGCCACACAACAATAATTCTCAACATACTTGGCAGTGTCTCTCCTGCTTTCATATGGTCACACATAGAATGATTGCCTAGGCCTTACCTCCAAAGGCTTCCCTCTCATTGGGAAAATTCATCACCTTGTATTCATCCCTATATTTTAGGGTGTTAGTTGAATATTTTTGTCTCATGACACTAGTAATCTCTCTCCCTATATAGTAGGATTGTGTTTCCCACTCATGAAGTCATAGTCATATCTATTCATGGCCACCCTTAGTCATTAATATTATTTGGAAAATGTCTTTTACAATAGTCCTTACCCAAGGACAAGTTTCAAGAACCTTCTTGCAGACTTTTCAATATTAACATAACAAAAATTTTTCTACTCAAAAGCATAATCCAAATTTCAAACTATGTAAATGAATATGCAAACTGGGGAATATTACAATAGTATTTGATTATAGTGTTATAAATTAGAATAAGTCACTAATCAAAATTATGATTGACCATGTTCACTGCAAATATTTATATTATATATGTTAATTACCTAGTCATTGAAGTTATCAAATAAAAACAATGAAGGTATTGGATATTAAATATATATGTAATCAAATACCTAAACTTTGTTTATGTTTATATGCTTATTGATTGGTCGAGCCAAACATTGGTTGATTTTTGTTTATTAAAATATAACTTGTGAATTAGCAACTTTGATTCATTTAAATTCACAAAAGAACAATATAAACCCACCATATAATATTTATGCAATTAAAAAAAGCCTAAGAGTACAATCAATATTGCTTAACAAAACTGCACTTATAATTTTATTTGATCACCAACATTTACTTCTCTACTTACATTACATTATCTTCTTCTTAACTCGTGACAACAATTATGATAGGTACATTTTCAAAATCCCCTTTTTCCCTTGGGTGTACATGGAATAATAAACTACAAATTTTCAACATAAACATTTGGATTGAAGAAAACATGTTCATAGTGTTCTTGAAACACAAATTGTTTGGCCTAAGATGGTGACATTTCTTTATGTATGTGAATAGAATATAATTCACTGACTAAATCATATATAATAGATCTCCTTCCTTTGAAAAAGGTCAAACTATTTGCGTTTAAGAAATACACATTTAAAGGACTTATAGTCCAACTCAAAATATCTCTTGAATGGTTCGAACATAACCATGTTGTCCTTGTATTATGCTTGTATCCCTTGAACTTGCACAATTTGTTTAATAAAAGGAAATAGACACTCTACAATCACATGATTTCCTGCCTTGATTCATACTCTCCACTCTAAAATGATGACCATATTTGTAACACCCTTACAACTAATGGGTGTTATATAATATTTATATAAACAATCACTAGTACATTTTGATCCAAAATCCGACGGTTTTTTCCGACGGCGCGTGGATTTTTTCTTTTAACCGTGCCAAAAATTAGAAAGATTAATTTTTTTTTTAAATGGTGGGGATAAGGGTCGCTTAAGCGACGGCAATGATCCTAAGTGTCGCTTAAGCGACGGTTCTAAAATGTCTATCCTCCTAAGTGTCACTTAAGCGACGGA
>LPNX010239778.1:0-10345 GCA_001517045.1 Pseudotsuga menziesii | reverse complement strand
AAGGTCCTATTAGATGCCAAAACTGCCACAACACGCAGATCTCAACACTGCCTCTCATGATCAAGCTGTTAAAACCCATGCTTAGGATAATTACAAAATTGAAGGTGGTGCTTCCAACTGAGAATTAGCAAAAAAAAAATTTAATTTTTAAAAAAAAAATTTCCACAGCCGTCGCTTAAGCGACGATTTATTCTGTCGCTTTTTCGATGCATTTTCTAGACAGCCGTCGCTTTTCCGATGTTTAGTGTAATATGTGTCGCTTTTCCGACGGTCCTATGTGTCGATTTTCCGACGCGTTTAGTTGATATTCGTCGCTTAAGCGACGGTTATAAAGGTTATTTTCCCAAAAAATTTTGCTACCGTCGAAAACATTCCGTTGCTTAAGCGACGCTTTACATTCAAGCGACGGTTACATAAGTGTCGCTTAACCGATGGTTATTTAAGTGTCGGCTAACCGACGACAAGTTTCCGACGCTTCAAAAAAAACCAAAGTGTCGTACATGCGACAGGGAAGTGTCGAAAATCCGACATGACGGCCGTCGGATTTTCGGTCGAAATGTAGTAGTGAATGATAAATTTAAGTAAGATTTCTCCAACAATTCTAAGCAAATTTATGAAATTTATTTATGTTTTCACCATGCATGCAACTAACAATATAATTTATGTGTTTTTTTTATATGCACGTGTTTCAGTTCTCTGTACAATTCTTAAGGCCTAAAATACAAGATTTCACAGCATAACAATATTAATTTATTTTACTAAGTAAAAATGTAATCAAATGCTTGAGTAAGAATAGTGGAATACCTAAAAAATCCAGTTGAGTGAACACTCCTATAGTTGTAGCTGTAAGCAGGTCCTTAGTTCAACTCAAGTAGTTTCATCAATCCAACCGTGTTGAAGATTTCCCAACCTAGGATTAATCTGCCCAACCAACTAGGAACTTACACCCTAGTTTTAGGAAACATGTGGGTTTCGTAGCCCTCTGTAAGAACCCTCAAGAGACCATTATAGGATAAACATATAAACAAAAAAAAATTATGAGCATATTTTAATACATTTCAAATTTTCTCACATAACATAAAGAATCCTTTAAACAGATGCATACTTCAAATTGAACAACACAATAATTCCATCACAATAGAAGGAATACTAGCTTTTTGCTTAACCGTTTATCATATAAATTTGAATAAAAAAATAATCGAATAACAAATACACCAACTTGAGATTGTCTTGTCATGGTATGACAAAGGCAATAGAGATATGTTGAAGTCCTAGCACAGTCCACTCCTTGATTTTCAAACATTGTGCGTCCACCAGATACTATGCTACCAACTGTCGAAGGGTACTCTTCTTCCCTAGGGACCCCCGAGCCACAATGGGGCAGAATAAGAGAAAACTGCTAGCGTAGTTAGAGTGCATATATTGCACTAAAAGGGCTCCCAACCTTGTTCGCACAATGATAAACCAAACTCTCAATAGTCACCATATAAAATTGGCATCGCTTATGACATCTAGCAATAGGGAAAAATAAGTGTGTGATCTTCATGATCTCCTCCCATGTTTATAGCTTTTAGAACCTTTCCATGTGTCCCTCACATGCATAATTTAGGATTTTAGTAATCACTTTTGTTTTATTATTCACCCACCCATGTGTCACATTGCTCACTAATTCATATTTTTCCCATTTATTTATTAATATTTACCCTCACTTACATTCCTATATTCACTCAGAGATATTTCCTTTGATTTCTCCATTTCACCTATTTTTTGTGTGTGTTTGGAGTTCACTAAGTCTTGATTTAATAATTCAATTATTTTCTTTATGCACAAGTTTATTCTATTTTCATTTTTATAAATTATGACTTTCACATTTGCTTATAATTATTTAACCCCTCTTTTTATTTCATTTTTACCAATGCATTGCGTTACGACAAGCATATCAAGGGTGCCATGAATTCCTTCATGCCCTTCAAATATCCTTCTTTCCTTGGTGGGGATTGACATGATGGATGAGACCACGTTAAATCAATCACATCAACATTGTTGAGAGAATCATGGTTCTTAGGGAACAAGGGAGTTTCCTTTTTGTGTGCCCCCTAGTTTGTCCTTGTGAGTACTGAGTTCACGACCTACCCTCATGACACCATGTATTTGACGAGAAAAATCCTTTCTCACTTTTAAACTGGTCACATGGAGTAATCACTAGTCTTACTAATATCTCTTTCCATTCAGACCCATTACCTTTATGTGGACTGATTGGAAATTGGATCTTGTGCTTGGATGTGAAAATACCATGTGCATCGAATCATCCAAAGCATAAACTATAATACATCAATTGTACCAGATTAACATCACCCGATGTGGAAACCCAACTCAATATGGAGTCTATGGGGTATCGACACAACCTTGTGTCAATTGTGCATGTCTTCTCCTGTCACAGTTGACCAGGTGTAAAATCACATGATACATAATGCATAAACATAATTGAATTTATTAGCCATCATTTTATAAATCACATGGTGACATAAACATATAATTGTTGTCATTCATCTTATTCATAAGCAATAACTTTAAACATTCAATATATTCATAAATGGGCTATTTCTTCAAGTTCTAACGCCAAGGCGGTTCCACACCAAACTAGGTCATTCATAATCTGATGCCCTCAAATAATAGCATAGTATAATAGTCAATATCTAAAGTAAAAGTGAGGCCTTACATACACCCCCTCTTTAGTAAACTTCATCCTGAAATTCTAGGATGGATAAGGAAACTGCTGACGCATAAGTATTTTTACACATAAGTAAAGGTGAAATGCCGTCAAATATAATAATGTACCTAATCCTAGCTATAATGGGGAACTACATACTCCCCCGTCTTCACAAAACTTCGTCCTGAAGTTACTAGGCCTATATACTTATTATTATGTATTTAATCAAATCATACATGATAGATGTCGCTACTAGTAAATGCTACTACATAATAGATGTTGCTACTTCTAAATGCTCTCCCATCATGGATTTCATGTACCATCTAATAGGATTCCGACACATTCTCAATAACTTAATAACGACAATATAAATACTAGTAATATCCACGCAACATCAATCCAATAACAATCCTCAACACTTTCTTATCGTCCAACAATGATCTAGGATATCCAATTAAATTAAAAACTAGATCACTTCAATAAAAACACATAATAGATATCCAACTAACTTTTAGCATAACAAAAGCCAATTAAGCATGTGCAAACATAATCCCAACTAGTTCTTTTCCAAAATGACATCACATGGCAATGATTCCTTGTTATACATATATCAACAAAACATTGTGTGTGTGTGACACTTGGTTTCTATGATTATCTACATTTTACTACACAAGGAATAACAACATTGCCTACAATGACTCCTTAAATACTCTATGACAAGGAAACATCCCAAACCATTCCAATAGTAACTAATTATTACCATCTTGTTCATATATCCTCTAGATAAGCATTCAAAATTTTTCAACTATGCTCTCCTCTAAGACAAGAATATAAACAAAACATAAAATACAAAATCACAATCACAAATTACCAAAGCAAGAGCAACTGTAACATAATCAAAATCAATGCAAGAAGGCACTCAACATTCCAATAAGACCATGTTAACTTAGTCATGTAAACCCTGTGTTGCTGCCGCAACTGTTCTCCCCAAATTAATGTTTTAATTTCTGGGCCTCTCCTCATTATTTCACACAGTTTGATCGTTGAACTCTTGGACCTCTTGGGCATATCTTATTTTCGTTTTACTTTGAAGATTGGATGTCAGCAGGTTTATTCAAGCCAGGTTCAATTTCGGTTAAGTCGTGGATTTCTGGTCATGGAGAAGTAAAATTTTGTTCTTCAGGGCAGCCTTTGCGAGGAAAACAAATTTGGTTGTTAACACTGCTCATATCCTTGAGTTTTCCTATAATCGGGCCTCTTTTTGCTGTGAATCGGAAGCTGCAAAGTCTCAGCCTCTCCACCGTTGCGGCTCCAAGATATTTTCTTCGCTCGAAGTCTGAACCCATCCGATGCCCGATTCATTTTACCCTTCGACTGCTTGCACGTAGCCCTAAATCGTCCGCCGTTGCGGTTGGAGATATATTTTAAACTTTCGATTGGGGTGTCTTCCGACGTCCGACTAAGCCTTTCCCCGCTTCCGTCGCTTGTCTTCAGCCCTTGCCTTATCCGCCATTGCGGATGGAAGAACCATTCAGCCTCCGATGTCCTATCCTTTCCGATGTCCGATGTGAAGTTTTCTAGCCCGCGCCTCCGCACCATGTTAGCTCCTTCTGTTCCGCCGTTGCGGCCAGGTTTCTCTTTCCTCGTCCGGTGCCTGAAGCTTGCCGACCGCCGATTTATATTTTTTACCCGCTCAAAGCTTAATCGAGACCTTGTCTGGATGAACCTGGCTAGTCTCTTGTGGATTTACCATTCTGGGCAGAAAAGTTTAATGTTTAAGATCTCATTTCAACGAATAATGCACCGAAAATTGTCTGCAGGATGAATCCGATAAACCGTTGAAACAACCTAGAGCTGAGAAAAGGACAAAAAAAATGAATGACAGAGGCGCTGACTAGGAAGATTTATCAGTTACTGAGCAGGATATAAACTCTCATAGAAAATGATTGGGAAGACAAAACGGCCAGAAGAGGAAGCTGAAACGTTGAAGATGCTAAAACGTCACACGCCGGGAGGCATCTCAGGGGGCAGCAGTTGTAGTTTAAAGATTTGGAAGTAGGACTGAGATGGGGCTTTTTCTTTGGAAAATTTTGTAAATGTTTGCTTGTAAGAGGAACTACTTCGTTTTGCAAAGGAAACTGCAATTTTTGCCTGTTGGAGAGAGTGAAAAGTGGAATGTATCAATGCAATGCAATGAATAATGTGGAAGAAGGACTATTTCATTTTCAGCTGTGTTTCATTTATTGTAAGAGTATTTAATGTTATGAACCTATGTTCCTGTTAAATGTTCTTCAGTAGTTTCTGGGATATTGATTTCACTGTGAGTAATAAATGTTGTTATAAAATGATCGGCTATCTGGTTATTTGAATATCTTGAAGTGTTTATGTGTTTGAAGGAAATATCAACTACCTATGATTCTTCATAATGCATGTGCAAAATGTTTTGCTCACCCAAAATGATAACCTTGCTCCCTAGGGATAGATAAGATAGTTAGTTATTACTTTTGTATCTGATTTGGCTGCTGGCGAGCATAAGACGATAGGTAAGAACCTGCGCATCACATTGTGACCGCTCCCTGCATCTTGATCGCCCTGCATTTAGTTAGGCACTTGCATTTCATTCCTTTAAGTCAAAAATACAAAAAACTCTGTGGGCCGGGCCGCAACCAGTAAACCCTTGTTGTTACTTTGACCTACGGTAGCCGGACCGTAAAATCGGACGGATTCCCTATACCAAACAGTCAACGGGCTAGTTGGGAATGTTGATTGGGGAGAATCCCTTACTGTTGCCGCCTGCGAATATCCAGGCCTCAACAGTTTTGGCGCTAGAAGGAGGGCCGCCAGTGCATGGCTGGCCGAGGAAACCCGTTTTCCCGAGATTATTCCACTGGTTACAGTTCTAAAAGTAGTGGACCACGCAATCCAATTCCGGAAGAAGAAAAAAGAGAACATCTATATGCTGTTGATAATGAAGTAGTTAACGACCTAAGAAGACACACCTGGGCATACGTAAGGAATCTTGGAGGGTTACCGATTATCCCTGACTTACCTAGAAGAGAGTACAAGAAGAAAAACCGTCCTATAGCAGAAGATTCATTGTTGGTTGGAGACTGGGAAGAACTTGTAGAGACTGCTTTGCAAGAAGTTGAGCTACCTTTGAATCAAGAAGGCCCAGAAACCCCTTACATTTCTCCTGTTCACACCCCTGTTGGTTCACCTCCTCACTCTCCACCTCAACTCATGGCCGGTGTTAACACCAATCAACCTCCTCCCAATCCACCTAATCCACCACCTGCTTGGAAAGCCAGATCACCCCTAAACTTGACTCCCCCTTTGCATGACCTATCTCAAGCCTTTGAGAAGTTACTGCCTAAATTTGACCCCAATGAGAAGATCCTAGTGGATGACCACCTACAAAGTTTCTACTTGGCAATAGAAGGTCTGAGGGCTGGGGAACATGAAGATGTAGTGTGCAGACTTTTCCCGCATACCCTCAAAGGAGCTGCTGCATCTTGGTACTTTGTGTTGCCTGCTAATTCTATCCCAGATTGGGATACTTTCGAGATAATTTTCAGGAGTAAGTATGCAGTTCAAAAGACTCACGTAGCCCTTATGAAAGGACTATGTGCACTGAAGAAAGAGAAAAAGGAGAAAGTGCACAGTTTCACACAAAGGTTTGCTGCATATCTTAAGAACTTTTCTGAAATAGACAAGCCTTCAGACAAAGTACTAATTGAGTACTATACTTCAACTTTGGGTCTTGATCTAGCCATGTTTGCGAAAGGTAGGGCCAAGCCTGCTCTGATAGAAACCTATGAAGAGGCAGAAGTGGTGGAGGCTGAGAGAGAGAGTATTGAACATTACCCCAAACAATCAGGAGATAGAAGGAAAAATTTACTGTTCACTAAGCGTAAAGAGGAGAAAGCACCAGATTATGAGAGTATGGCCAAAATGATGCAAAAGCTGTCTAATAAGATCATAGACTTGGAAAAAGAGAAGGAAACAAAGAAGTTCTATAGGCCTTATTATAAGAAAAGGGAGGAAAACAATTAGTCCCAAACTCCTCCTCACAATACTGCATCTATGAATCTGATAGAGATAGGGATGGGAAATTTCTGCACCTTTCACCAGCAGCCTCACTCTGAAAGGAACTGTCCACAATGGATAAATTCAATGACGTTAGTTATGAATCAGATGTTGGATTCGAGACTAACGGAAGAAGATGATGATGAAAAGAAAGAAAATTCTGCTTCTACGTCTACAAAGGAACAGGAAGAAGAGACTATGGCATTATGGAGTTCTGTCTCCTTACTCGATGCAGAAGAAGATATAACTAAAAAACACAAAGATATCAGGGAGGTTAACGTGACAACTAGAAGTCAAGGGACGGTTAGCAATGATAGTCTTTTACTCCCAAAGATCAGAAGGCTGCAAAGAAATATCAGGAATAAATTTCAAGATAAATCTGTGGCAGATAAGACTCTGGAATTCACTATTACCATCCAAGATCCTAAGCAGAACAGAACGCTTCCTGAACTAAACAAAGAAACGGTGAATGTTGATAAATCTCAGTCCATTAAACAACAAATAGAATATGACGTTGTTGAAGATTTAAAAAAGATAAAGGCAAACGTCCCTCTGTTTGAAATGTGCAAAGTACCTCAACAAAAAGAAAGATTGTTGAAAGCACTGGAAACATCAGAAGAGGAGCGGCCTGTTGACAATAAACCTCTGGACGAAGAAGAAATTGGAGAAGCTAGTACTGGAGGTAAGTCTAAAACTAAACAGCCACCCTTCCTCCTGACGTTTGAAATTTTTAACCATAACGTTCACAATTGTCTACTAGACTTAGGGGCATCAATTAATGTCATGCCCGTATCAGTATGTAAGAAAATCAATGGGCAGTTTAAGCCAACCACGTGGAGGGTGGTGCAATTGGATAGGACAGACGTTAAGGTAATTGGTGAGATGGAGGACGTTCTAATCCATCTGGCATCAAATGACAAAGTATTCCAGGTTATTAACATCGTGGTGGCTGATATACCAGATGCTTACGGCCCGGTGTTGAGCAGAGAGTGGTCAGCTAAATTGAATGGATATTTCACCTCGGATTGGTCGCACCTGTGGTTGCCATACAAAGGAAGTCCCAATTAGATTAAGGTGTTGAGAGAACCTCACATGAAGTACAATGTTACTCAACTGAATGAGAAGAACATACCAGTCGAACCTGTGTTGGGAAACTACTTTCTCGAACTAGAATTAGGGAACTATCAAGCGGAGGAGGCCAGTGACACATCTGACACCTAGCCTGATCTCCTTCGTTTTTCTCGGGCTGGTGAGATTGACTATAAAATAGTAGATTTAGCAGTAGGAGTAGATTCATTTTCAGTAGATAATGTTTTTTGGACTTTATTTTTTGATGGCTCGAAAACACTAGAAGGGTCAGGGGCCGGCTGCGTCCTTATTGATCCACAAAAAAATAAACACTTCCTGTCCTGTAGATTAGAGTTTGAGTGTACTAACAATACAGCCGAGTATGAAGCACTGCTGCAGGGACTCAAGAAAGCAATTGAGCTACAGGTTAGTAATTTAAAAGTTTTTGGGGACTCGAAAATAGTTGTAAAGCAAATAAGAAATCAAATACATTGTGTTTCCCCTCATTTGAAAGCTTACCAAAACGAGGTATGGGAGTTGCTTAAATGTTTTCATGCGTTTAACATTATTTCAGTCCCAAGAATAAAAAATGCGGCTGCTGATATTTTGGCCACATCAGCTGCCAGGCTGGTACCCACTAATAACAGATGTTCTATTAAATTACTTTTCAGGCGTTCAGTACCTGACATGATCACCAACCTGCGAGTATTTGACGATGATCAACAAATAATCGAGTGCTTGACAAATGATGAGACCTTTAAAGGGGCCATTATCGACGATGAGGAACATGTTGAAATATTGTAACTTCGAAGAATATTCTTTATGTATCTTTTGTGGTCCCCGATGGTCCAACCGGGAGAACCACTTGTATTACATTGTACCCCGATGCTCATAATTGGAAGAACTAATAAGAGTCATGAGGTAGTCCCCTCTAATTGTAAAGGTGGGTCATCATCACCCCAGTGTGGTTACTTGAGCCTACATGTGTAACTCGAGCCTACATGAGTTAACTTAAGCTGACATGTTAATTGAGTAAACTTTAAGTAAACGTATGAATATAAATAGAGGTGTAGTGCTCCTCATTTGACAAACACACACTCACTTGGAATAGCGCACTTGTGGAGGAGAGGAGTTGCTGGAGAAGGAGGAGAATCAGGTTTTTGATCTCCTTGTTGGTTTTACCTTTTTCCCTTTTGGGGAATCTATATTGAGGAAGATTTTGATGGGTTTTTCCCTTTAGGGTTTTCCCAGGATAAATCTGTGTTGTTCTTGTGATACTGTTTCTTTCAGTGATCCTGCTTTATATGATTTTATTATGAAAAATGAAATGATATACTTATGTCTTAGTTAAGCATATGAAAATTCAACATGGTATCAGAGCTAACCTGAATAGGGCAGCTTTCACCAGTTACAGAAGCTAGGGCTTCTTATTTTTGGTTCTCTCTCCACAATCAATCAGCAAAAGAAGGCTAGGCTGACTCTCCTTTGAAGGGTGCATCGTTCTGTCGAAGCGGAATTCGATTCCGAGCATTTTCAATTTTCGATGTGGAAATTAGGGCTTTCTATAGAAGAGGAATTTTTGAGTGAGACCAGAATAGGATTTTTCTCCTCATCAAAATGGAATTTTATAGACCTGGATCAAGTTTTTTGGTTGGGTGAATCTCCGGGAAAGTCAAACCCTAGTTTGACCCCAAGCTCGAAAAACCCTAAATACTAAAACTGCTATGTTTTGGCACATTCGATATATTTCGATATTGGTGAAGGATCAGGAGCTCAAAATTGCAGGTGCCAAATATAAAATCCTTATGAACATTGTGTCCAAAATTCATCCTCATATTCACTGTATTCCATGAGATATGTTCTCTCCAAGTTAGGGTTCCAGCCTCTTCCAGAATTCATCCCTAAACAGGACACCTGGGGAGAATTGCAATATCTTGGGCTACAGAGGTCCAAATGGAATTCCTGAAGATGTTACAGAAAGGGCACGGACTATAAGTTCTGTGGTCCGATTATCAGACTCATAAGATGAACCAGTGACACGTGGCATGCCATACAACTTCGCTGTTCTGAACAGTCCTGTAACAGGTCACCTTGGGAAAATGATCATAAATACAAAATGGTGAAACCAATTCTGATGAAACCTACGGTGGTGGATCAGTTACAGGCGAGGTTACCTCAGTACAAAATTCCAGACATAGAGGATCCTAAATTTCAGAGATATCATAGAAACAGTAACCAGAATTTCTGCAGAAGAAATTGGAAAATTAGGGCTTCCTGTTCCAGGAGCTTCCCTCCACTGTTTTCAGAAATGGAGTACATTGGACAGCTCCATTTGAAGAGATCTATCTGTATATCCAATCAGATCTAAAAGATTCCTAGTTTTTAAAATTAGGGTTTCTGTGACAAACCCTAGATTAGCCAGCTCCGGAACCAGGACGGACACCTCAAATCGGTAAGATCTAATCCTTTGCTATGTTCATT
>LPNX010239763.1:131376-144777 GCA_001517045.1 Pseudotsuga menziesii | reverse complement strand
TTTAAAAATGTTTTACAAGAAGAGTATTGGAACCAAAAAAGTCTAGTAGAAAAGTGTACATTTGACAAAGTGAAAGATAATTTGTATATCTTTCAACTTTGTGACTTTCAAAATACAAAGATGATAAGTTACTTGGTGAATTGGGATTTTCAGTATTTTCGTAAAGTAAGCTTTTACAACTGTCTATGCCTCCTAGGAAAATTAACAAATGAAAGAAAAGTGACCCTTAAATGAGGCTCTATACATACCTAATAGAGAGAGATAGGAAAATATTGAAGGTAGTTTTACAAAGGCAGAGGAGTACATATAGAAACCAAGAAGAAAGATGAAAATTTTAACCTAGACAGTGAAGTTGAGGAAGCCAGTGGAAATTTTTTTTATTTAAACAAGGATAGGCTAAAAACACAATAAAATTAGAAGTACAAGGTAGAACGGACTCAAAAGGAGTGACTAGAGGCTACAAAAAAAATTGTATCAAAACCCAGTTAACAAAACACCTGTTCAAACACATAAGACACTTGTTCAGTTGGAATTTGACAAACTAATGACATGCCTATTGAAATGCCATTTAGTGACCCTACAAGGTAGCTGGAAGAATTTATCTACATTTTTTAAAATTTGCCAAAGGATCTTTACGTGAATATGCTTCTACAAGAAAATCATCCTCTATCCATAAAACCTTTTTTCTCAATCATAGAAATTTCTTTATCCATTCATTAAAAAAAAATGAAAACCCATGCAGGTGTCTATGTATCCCTCTAAATGTTGGACCATGAAACCTTTAAAATTGATGAAATTAACAGCATATGGGTTTTGGGTTAAACGGGGAAGCTACACTCAGATTACAAAATAATATTGCACCGAGACCAATTTAACACAACCACGCAATCAACAAATGAAGGTAATAAGAAGGCATTAAAAACCCAGTTAACAGAGCCCTTTCAAAACATGAAACCCAGTTTCATCGACACCCAGTTAACAAAGCCCCTGGTAAAAGACGTAATATACTTTTCCAATTGCTCAAACATGCGTAAGACATGAAAACAGAGGTAATAAGAAGGCATCCAAAACCCAGTTAATAGAACCCTGTCAAAACACGAAACCCAATTAACAACAACCCCTGTTAAACCTGTTGAATGTAGTTGTCATTGATGTCAAAAGAGTTCAGTAATGACAAAGGAATAACCAAGGACATGATGGAAGGGAAAAATCAGTGTAAGACAAAGGAATGACAAAGGAAGTTATGTCATGGCATACATGATGATGTGTCATGTGTGATGAGACTGGAAAGTCACATGATGGCATGAATGATGATGTGTCATGTGTGATGAGGATGGAAAGGCACATGATGGTATGCATGATGATGTGTCATGTGTGATGAGGCTGGAAAGACACATGATAGTGTTCTGATGCTATCATGAAGTCAATGTTGCAATATGACATCATTTTGGAAAAGTAAGGCAATTTTGTGAAACTTTGGAAATTGACTATGGAAATATTAGTCAAAATGCCCAAGGAAATGCCTGCCCCATCGTGTCAGGACATAGCTTGTTGAAGTGGATATCTGACCATGGTCTCATTTCAAAGCAAATAGTAAATTAGACAAAGTTAGATGGTCCATATCAAAGGAGAGAAGATAGATCGACGATTGGGAAAGGATCTGCAAAATAAATGTACGTGGAAGATAACATTCCAGAGTGCCAAAGTGAAGTTGTGTGTTTGATATCTGATCAATGGACGAGGAGGATTTCGCAAGTGATCGACGGTTCACAGGAGTTGTAAAAACATATTTGTAGGAGGATATTGCAGAATCCCATTTCAAAAAAGTTGGAAGGAACATCCGTAATATAAAACCCGACTGTGAAAAGAACATTGCGGCCACACAATTGCGGAAGTCGATTTTGAAATTTTGGAAATGCATACCAGCAATCCGCAATATGCAATTGTATAAATTTAATTCAGGAAGGTGAATCCGCAGGGCTGTTGCGGAAAAGAGTCTACAGGAAGTAATTGTAGAAATATCGTTGCAAAAAGAGTAAATGTGGAAGCCTTGTTTGAAAAAGTTGAAAGGCATCCCCTCAACCTGCAACTCGCAATTGCGGAAGGAAGGAGTTCCCACAGATTACCGAAAGAATGATTATGGAAAGATCGTTGTGGAAAAGGTAAATGTGGAAGCCTATTTTGGAAAAAGTTGAAAGGAATCTCTGCAACCCGCAATTGTGGAAGGAAATAGTTCCCGCAGATTGTGGAAAGGGAGATTGTGGAAAGATCATTGTGGAAGGATAATTCCAGAAGGATTTTGCGAAAGGAGGATGTCAAATCACACTTGCAATTATGGAAGGAAGGAATGCCTGCAAATTGCGAAAATATAAATGTAGAAAGATAAATGCAGAAAGATGGTTTGTGGAAAGATAAATGCGGAAAGGTCGTTGCAGAAAGGTAATTGCAGAAGGATCTCTATTTGATGCTCCAAAAGCACGTGAAAAATTTCTGAAGAGTAAGGATGAAGATACGTGGTTGTTATATGAAGAGGCACATGACTAGAATGAAAGGATGTGAGTGTTGAAAGGTTATGACTGTGAAAAGGCACGAAGTTCCAGAATGAAGAAGTGTGTTTGATGAAAGGGTGTGACTGATAATGAAGAAATGTGTTTGTTGAAGAGACACACTTGCTGAAAGTGTGTTTTGGTGAATATGAATAATGAACAAAGTTGAAAGGACGTGATCATTGAAAGAGGCATGATATTAGTGAAACACAATGGTTCATATGGGCATGATGAATATATATGTGCATATTTTGACCTGTTGATGTGTGTCACTACAGTCTAGATCCATGTAGCAACAGTAGCTGAAGACAGAGACCAAGGAAGTGATGAGAAACCAGTCACAAAATTGAATACAAAATAAGATCTAGAATTTTGATAAAAACATATGAGGGTGGAAGGGTGGTGCTAGGGCGAGATACATGCTTGCAAGGGGGTTGTATCCTCCTTCCAGTAGTTGCTGGTAAATGGGGTGTTGAAGCATTCTTTCAGTAGTAGCTGATAAACCAAGGGGTCGTAGCCTCCTTCCAGTAGTAGCTGGTAAAAAGGGTGTTGTAGCATCCTTGTCTATTGCAACAAGAAGAAACCGTGGGCAATGAGTAAATGAAACTCGAAAAATCCATCGAAAGGGTCAGCTGAATATAGTTTTCTCAAAAAAAGTATGGAGTCTATCCACACGACAAGATGAATGCATTTATGAAAACCACTTTACATGGTGGATCTTAATGGTGACTAGTCCTTGAGACAGGACTCCGAATGATACTATTGAGGCACATAGGATGTGACTAGAGAAGTATATTGAAGTGGTCATATGACCATGGACATGATAAAATAAGGTAAGGATATGATGAGATCCTTGACTTCAGAATAACAATACTAAATAAATTTCTAGGAAATTAAATTTAATACCATTGTCTAAGTCATTAAATCCCGACATGTTGGAATCATATCTAAATTGGGATTCAAATTTATTAATATATATGGGTTTGGAAGAAGCATTATGAGAGTGATGAGTAACTTTGGAATTGATTGCTGACTATGTAATAGACGTTATTGATTTGGAAATTCGTAATTGTAACTTACCATTCTAGATTTTATTGAGGAGTATATAACATCTCTCCTTGAAAGAGAGGATAACCAAATATATTTGAACTATTACTTACCTTTGGATGTGCTGAAAGTTGATCGATAATTCATATGCCTTATAATTAATTTGTATATCACAAATCCTCATGGGAGACTAGGAGGTGTTGGAAATCTAAGTCAGTATTGGGAAATATTGAAAATATTATTGGATTCTATTATGTGAGATTACCATGGGATTAATGAGAATGTTTTGTATAGTTGTTGGATGAAACATCAAATCAATGATGGTATAACTTCAAGTACTTATAACCATGGATATTTGATGAAAATAGAAGAGATGGCATGAAGACTTGAATTTGAAAAGAAAGTGAAACTAGAATTGAATATACAATAAAAATTAACTTCGAGACAAACTTTCCTAAAGAGGGGGAGTATGCAATGCCTCATTTAGAGATAGGAAAAGTAATTGCATAAAATAATTATCTATAAATAGAAATTACGACTTGATAATAAGGTATAATGGTTAGTGTATCTATGTAAACAAGCATGGAATGATTCATGTATGAGGATCTAAAATCAAGGATAGTTATAGTCCCAATACTAAACCTAGGAGCATGCATTGGAAATACATTGACAGTATCCATACTTATTCCAGAACTTCGGGACGAAATTTCCTAAAGTGGGGCTGTATGTAGCACCATGTTTTCATCCCAAATATTGAGATTATGATAATTATTATTTGAGGGAATTCGGTGATGAATGATCTGGTTATATGTGGGTTGAGCACTAAAACTATGTATGAACCTATTACTTGAGGGGAATATGGCTTCGGATGACCTAGACATGTGTGAAACAATTAATTACTAATGAGAAATGACTTAAGAAGAATTACCGAACATATTGAATAAATGATGAGTAAATTATGATTATGAAAATGATGTCAACATTGGTCAATTGTAAATGCAATTATATTATGATTTTAATTGTCAATGAAGAATCATGGGAAGTTATCAACAAGGATTTAATGTTGTATAATTTTTTATAGTAATGAATGACTCACAAAAGTTATGTGATATCTAACATGTACTATGATGGTCTTTCGAGTTTGACGAGAAAGGAAAGTACATGAAAGGAAAAAAAGCATCAGTATGCAAAGAATCTAGCTGAATCGACAATTATGGAAGGTTGTGTCAATCTTGTTTATGATATGATTTAATTGTAGTATGTTTTATGCACATGAGGTACTATGTGCATGGAGTCTAGATGAGTCAAAAACCTTCAGCAGTTGATGTTGATTTGATTTTCATACTATTTTTGAAATCTTGTTTATAAGATTTGATGCACACAATTTTTTATGTGCAGATGATGGGATTGTGACAAGGATGAAAAATTATACTTGTAATACTAGAAAATCGGATGGTGCGATGAGATTTAAATAGAGTGAGGAAAACTCTAGTTCATCAGATGTGCATGCTGTGAGGGTAGGTTGTGAGTCGGTCACTGACGAAGATTGTACTAGGGGGTGCGCAATAAGGATTCAACATTATTTCCCGTGAACCACCTGGACCTCCACAGGGTAGGTGGATTGAGGTAACATTAGCTCAATTGTCATACCAACTCCCCTCCTATGGGAATTATCCGAAGGGCATGGGAGAAGCATACCACCTTGATAATCTTGGTCGTGATGAGAATGCGGCGGTAATCAACATCAATTTTGAATTGGGTGGGATTAATAAAATGTTTAGAAAGAATATTAATAAAATTATAGTAAGATAAATCAAAATAATAATAATGATAATAATAAATAAATAAATAATAAGAATAATAAATAATAATAATAATAAATTAAAAATAAATAAATAAACGTATGTATATATATATAACGAAATGAAATAAAGATAAATTGAAAAATCAATTAAAAGAGTAAATTAAGGAACTTGAACTAAAGTAAAATATTAACGAATCCAAAAAGAACCATACAACATATGATAACTAAGAAGTCAGTGTGTAAAATAAATAAATAATTTAATAAACTAATGAGTTAATTGAAAGTCGTACATGGGATGCATGGGAACTACAAAATGGTTAATAAAATAAAAAAGAGAGCAAGAGCTCTGGCGATTTTTAGGACCTGCCATATTTTTTAGTACTTTGTGGCTCTGAGGCGACTGTGGAAGGGTGTGGATCAGTATGACGTGAGAAAGGTTGGGAGCCTCCTAGCAGCAGCCTGGCGTCATACTTCTATTGCTAGCAAGGTATTTTCAGTATCATCGAGCTTGGGGGGTCTTGGGGGAAGGAGAGTACCTGTTAGGGTATGCAAGGGAGGAAACCGGTGGATCGAACATGATTGGAAATCTAGAACTGCAACTACGGTGGATCTTGATGACAAAACAACCTTTTGTCTCGTCCTAAAATGACAATGGCCAATGATATAAACATGTATTTTAAAGTTTTTGAATTTGGTATTATTATGCATGAATAATGGAAATGGATGAATCCAAAATGATGTAAATGGATATGTTTAAATTTGATTATATATATATATATATATGAATTTCTTGTATTGGATTTTCGTTAAAAAAAAATGGTGTTCTTAGTCTAATTTGATCTAGATTTTATGATGTACATGCACATTAGCTTTAGTATTTTGTAGAACCCCTTGGAGGGTCATTAAAATATCACAATCCCATCCTCATGCTCCTCATGTGAGAACCGAGACTAACAAAGTGACCTCCATTGTAGAAGTAGGGGTCAATCTTCAATCCCCATTACAAGGTCTTCAAATATCAACAAATATACATCCACCTAAAAATCATATTTCAATCAACCATATGATGAATACCAGGCATGTGCGTTTGTGTGTATTCTTTAACAACTAAACCATGGACATAAACATAGCATAAATCATTCACCACGACACATATACAGAATAATATAACATGAATAGCACATGAGAGAATACTTGTCTCAAAGTTGTTGAACTGGATTCAACATGACAATGAGACCACATATCCATAGGAAAAGGCACACTCAATCTATCAACTATTAAAACTACCTATTTCGAGAACCACAATGATTCCCACTACTACTTTCATGTCCATCTCCATCGGTATGTGACTCCCTTAACCTAACTCGCCCTTTAGGATATCATCATCCCATTTCTTGGATTCCTATGAGAGAACCTAGACTAGTAAAGTGAACTCAAGGAAGCAAGGACAACATATACTAGACTACCCTCTAGAAATAGATACTAGACTTCTCTTTGAGGAAATCCAAGAACTCAACCCCAACAACTAAACCGTATTCTTCAACAAAGATAATTGAAATAGATATGCTTCTTCAACAAGGATGTTTTTTCACATTCCAAATAGACACATGGTTAGAAGTAAACATATATATTTTTCAACAAGATTCATAAAATACATCTTTAATAAATAAATTCTAATTACTCACATGAAATACTTCAAAGGTACATGAAACAAATTCACAACATGAAATAAATTCCATTTCACTCTACTCTAAGATACATGAAATGCATGAAAGGTAATGAAATGCATTAAGATAATTCTTCAACAAAAATAATTGAAATGCATATTCCCTAAACTCATTTTAATTAATTGAAATGCATCAGGTA
Source organism: Pseudotsuga menziesii (assembly GCA_001517045.1). Classification (NCBI taxonomy): domain Eukaryota; kingdom Viridiplantae; phylum Streptophyta; class Pinopsida; order Pinales; family Pinaceae; genus Pseudotsuga; species Pseudotsuga menziesii. The sequence continues at coordinate 137,514 of LPNX010239763.1, read as the reverse complement.
TATATATATATATATTATTTAAAGGAGAGTCTGGAAATGCATCTATCGAATAGACACATGAAATGCATCGACTACACCAACCAATTTCATGAAGAGTACACTTGTTTTCATGAAAATAAATCCCATGAATATACTTTAGCAACATATACATAAAATGCATGATGCATATGCTCCATAAAAAATATACATGAAATGGATTCCAATCGGTTAATCATATGAGATGCATTACCAAGATGCTTTTACATGATTTATCACCCAAATAATTTTCCTACAAGGATGCATGAAGTATCACCAAGATATTTTTCCAGCAAGATGCATGAGATTCACAACGATACTTTTCCTACAAGGATGCATGAAATACCTCTATGATATTTTACAAATATTCCTTTCAAGAAAGGTATTTGATATACCACAAGGATACCCTAACAAGATACTTTAAGTAAATTTCACAAGGATACTTTTTCAACAAGATCACCTAGATATTTTCCTAACAAAGATACATGTATCACATTGTACACAATTAGTATTGGATATATAAGGATATATGAAGTACATATTCAATGAAGGTACTTGAATCATACTTGAATCATTCACATATACTTTTCAACAAAGATATATGAAATACCACCAAGATACTACCAGGATACCTTTCAACAAAGATCACAAAGACAATCATATCACAAGATTTTTTTCTAGCAAGATCACATAAACACTTTATGCGCTTTAATGTAATAGGAAAAACAAAGTTGCATGCAATATTTCCATTCTAACTAAGAAACCAAAATGTCCATAACAACTAGAAGTTAAACATACTACTTTTCATATCAACAAAAATCATAAATATTCTTTAAAGAACAATCGAAAATCCAATGTACATTAACTAATAGTAATCAATATCAACCAGTAAAATCAACCAATATCAATATCACATCAGTTGTCTTGCATACATCATCCATACAAACGTCAGTACATAATACAATAATTCATAATACCTCAACCATATATCAATCATATATCAATCATACACCAATATCAACCAATTAAAACCATACATGCATCAACTGACCATACAAACGTCAATCATAATATATCAATCAAAATACATCAACTAGAATGCATCCATCTAAATACATCGATCAGAATGCATTGATCAGGATACATCAATCAGAATACATCGACTGGAATACATCGATCAGAATACATCACTGAAAATAATTCAATCATAATATATCAATCAAAATGAATCGATCAAAGTACATCACTCAGAATACATCAATTAGAATATTTTAATCAGAATACATCATCAAAATACTTCAATCATTAATAAATCAACCAATAATACGCCAATCATAACAACTGAGAACAACCAGATACAACCTAGTCTAATATTCATCATATCTAATACCATATACATCGAAAACTTCCTCATTAAATCACACCATTTCATTACCATAATATCTTATATATTAATAATACACATATACAACCAATAAAATCACACAAACACTACTAATACTGCACTTGCGTAAACACTCGAAACACACAATCACACGGGTATCAACCATTAATCAACCAATGTTAATCAATAACAACCAATAGTTACCAATAATATATCACAACATACATCAACCGGAACACTCATATCGAATATTTCCTCTTTATCATAGCATTATACATAATTATTAGCACATGACGATATATGTAATATCCATATATACTTTATTACCACTATACTACAATATACTCTTGAGATTACATCATCAGGAGTCATTCTCTAGTATTGTGAATAATATCAAGACATTAGAATTGTGAGTAATATCAAGTCCTACAAATATCCTCATATGATTGAGGTGGTGATGTTGTAAAGCATGTGATTAATATCAAGATGAGTCTTGTGAATAATATCAAGATAGTAGACTTGTGAGTAATATCAAGTTCTACAAATATTCTCATGTTGTGAGATGGTGTACTTTTCTGTGTAAAGTGGATATACTATGTGATGTATGGCTAGTCATGGTCAATAGGTGCTACAAGTATCCTTTAGGGATTAAATACCCCTAGAGTGATTTAATTTATCATGTGACTATATGACCTGGGTAATACATATGACCATAGGATCGGAAACAATCTTATGAGATGATATGAGATAGAAGTAATGAAAACACATATGGACTATGCAGAGAAAATTAATATGAGCAAAAAGATGGAGTGAGAATTTGAATTGCCCATGTATTCCACCAAGTGAACTCAAATTGATAAGACATCGATTGAGTCTTGTTATGTAAACAAAGTTGAGTTAATTAAGGAATCAATTCCTTAATTTATGCAAGTGGTTGTTGAAGGTGACACTGATGGAGTTACATTCAGTTGCATTTAGTTATGTTCAGTTACATTCAGTTATGTTTAGTTACATTTTATATTCAGTTACATTCATTTTTTTTAAGTTACATTAAGTTATGTTTAGTTCCATTTAGTTACATGCAAATCCATTCATTTCATTTCATTTCAGTTCATTCAATTAGAAACCCGTTTAGAGGAAATTAAACTCGGTGAATTAGTGGGGGTGCATGGTTGAAGATGAGACAGTGTTCTCAGTGTTAACAATTTACTGAAGCATGAAAATAGTTGCTACCTTCCTTGTATGGCCTAATGTGACTTCTTATTAAAGTGCTATGCACTTAGCTAGATCATCTTAGTTTTCCATTTGATCTCTACTCCCTTGTGCTCTCAAAAAATAAATTTGATATTATGGTGTAATGATTCTATGTCGATTATCAATATACTCCAAGATTGTTTGTTGGTTTTTTATCTTCCGAATCAGTGGTGAGTTTTCCTAGGGCATATCATGTGTTATATGGTTTTGTTTATTTATGTCTTTGGATTCTTGATGAGATCTATCTGCACTGTAATTGTGGATTAAAGTTTTAAAGTTCAAGTTTCTTCATTTTTGCTCAAGCACCAACATGGTATCAGAGCAAGAGCGTGCAACAGATTAGTTTGAGAAGGAAACTAAAGCCTACGTAATTCTTGAAGTATTGAGCAAAGAGCTTGGAGCCATGGCATCGATCTCCATCCAAACGGAATAACGGATTCAAGGTGCTTCCAACTTCAACACATGGAAGGCGAGGGTGTTATGCATTCTAAAGGAGCATGATCTATATGCCTACGTGACCTTGGTGAGTGAGTATCCTCTATCCAATGCGGGGTGAATTCAAGAGCAAGTCAATATGCATCATTTTCGTCACTTTTCAGGAGACAAATTTCATGGAGAAATTCTGATCAATCCGCGTTGAATAAGACAAAATGGTTTAAAACCAACTTCCTAAATGATCTGATTTAACTTAATCGAGAGAAGATTTTAAAAAAATCAATTTTTAGAGATACAATTAGGTATTTGAATATTAAATTCTCAGAATTCGTGTTATGGTCGTTTTCCCAAAGTATACGAATTGATGGAATAACCTCAGGATTTGTGGTTTGGATATTATCATTATTCAATGGATATTGTGTTAATATCTCATCCAAAGAAGAGGATGATCATTGGAAGAAGTTTTCCTTGAAAATGAGCATTCTATCTGGATTGCATGGGATCCAATTTCGCCATGTTGAGATTCGCTACCTCCTGCATGCACTGAAATTTGCAAAGAGATCAAGATCGAGGGACTCCAGTAATCTCCGTAAGGAAGCAGAGATCAAGAGGGAGCATGAAATAAAATAAAATATAAGTACTTACATTTTTATCATATGTTATTTAGATCTATATGTTTTTTAATGTTTTCATTACAAACATATAGAGATTTGTATTCCTGAGATTAGGAATTGTGACCATATATGTTAATTGTCTTTAATTTATTTGCAAATAAACAAAATTCATAAGATATGAACATAGAGTTGCATGATTGTTTCATAAGATATGAATATAAAGCATGCATGATTGTTTCATAAAATATTAATGTTGTATTGCATGATTGTTCATAAAGATATGAATATAGAACTACATGATTAATTCATGAGAATGAATGTTATAATTGTTCATAAAGATATGAATATAGAGTTGCATGATTATTTTGTTGGGTTGCGTGATATTTTGATTTTCATATGTTTGTATAAAACCAGATTTTGTTTTATTACAATCTATATTCCTGGACTTCGAATTGGGTTTAGCATATACATTGTTTTTTTTGTATTTATTGGCATTTTATCAATCTCATGAGTCCATATTTTGTGAGATGATATAGTTTTGATATAAGAATTATGTAGGACTGATATAAGGCCGAAAAAATACTTTCTAAGACATGATATTTAGGGTTGCATGATTGTTTCATAAGTTGTGAAAATAGGACTACATGATTGTCCAGATAGAGGGCTACATGTCACTACTACATTTTGACCAAAAATCCGACGGCCGTCATGTCGTATTTTCGACACTTCCCTGTCGCATGTACGACATTATGATTTTTTTTTAAGTGTCGAAAACTTGTCGTCGGTTAGCCGACACCTAAGTAACCGTCGGTTAAGCGACACTTAAGTAACCGTCGGTTAAATGCCAAGCGTCGGTTAAGAGACATAACATCTTCGACGGTAGTGAATTTTTTTTAAGAAAATAACCTTCATGCCGTCAGTTAAGCGACAGCAGGGGCGTCGGATAAGCGACGGATAGTCAATTTTAAAAAAAAAAATTAACCTTCATGCCGTCGGTGAAGCGACGGACATTGACTGTCATCGTCGGATCAGCAACATGAAGTTCCGTCGGATAAGCGACGGTTTGTCAATTTAAAAAAAAAAAATAACATTTATTCCGTCGGTGAAGCGACGGACATTAACTGTCATCGTCGGATCAGCGACATGAAGTTCTGTCGGATAAGCGACGGTGTGTCAATTTTTTAAAAAAAAATAACGTTTATGCCGTCGGTGAAGCGACGGATATAAAAAAGAATCGTCGGATAAGCGACATAGATCGCTGTTGCGGAAGCAACGGATATATAGAGTAGGCGTCGGAAAAGAGACATGTATAACCGTCGCTTAAGCGACGGAAGGGAATTTAAAAAAAAAATAAAATATTTGCATATTGGGTATATTTATAACGGGTAGATTCCAAAATGTTGGGATTCTAGTCATACACAAGTTTCCCACCATTCTCCGAATTTGTACAAGGATTGGTCACATTTAAGCATTGAAGTCGGGGAATTGACATAGATCAACAACCAAGAATCTTGACACGATATTCTGCCCTTTTGCTTGGTTGGACATTATTACAATTATATTATCTTATAATTATCTTATGCTCAAGTTACCTTTAAAATCTTTACTTCTTCTCTAAAAGAACATATCATCAACTAAGAAATGTTTCTGAGGTGATCGAGTTAATCATAGCCTCAATAATTTAGTTCACATTGCAAACAAGAGAAAGGATTGATAAATTAATCAATCAGCTTGATAGGAAAATTGCACTCTACTCAAAGTTTCCATTGATTGGAACGAGAAAAAAAAAATCAACTGCAGAGAGCTTCCATTGCTAAACTCTTGGCTATGCCGGGACATGGGTCTTCTCCAAATTTATCTACTGAAAGCATGATCGAGCAAAATTTATGTCCAACGCAATCCTGAAACACACAGCATCATAAATTCATCAAAAATCGTAAGTGACCTGTGTGGACCTCCAAAGCCATGGTGAAAGCATGGGTGCCTGCTTGAGCCCCAACCTTCACCAGATCAAAATGAAAAAGAAATCAACTTGAATTTGATACGATAGAAAATAAATCCTGTGAGCATTTTTATTATGAGCACAAACCCTAAACACTAACGACTATTGTTTTATAACAAGCAAATGGAAGTTATAGAAATTACCTTTTCTACTATAGAAGAAGATTGAATTCCATGACAACTACCCTTTTGGAAAGCGCCACATGATCCTTGCGGAGAGCCAAAGCTTGCAAATTTGATAGATGAAATTTGACTTCCCTCTAGATACTGAAGATGAACACTTGGTTTGCCCGTATTTTCTAGCTGTACACTCTTGGTGATTGTTTTCTTCCAATATTTAACAGGCGAAGGATGTTCCTCCGAAATGAAGCCGCAAACACTTGTTACTTTTCTTTTAACAAATCTAATTTGAGTTGGATCACCGCCCTTCATCTT
>LPNX010239763.1:48533-130693 GCA_001517045.1 Pseudotsuga menziesii | reverse complement strand
GGCGGCGCATGAGGTTGATCATCGTCCATTCTAACATTAAATGCATCATTGATTAATGCATTTGCACCATCATCCTCAATTATGTTATCGTCATGATCATCATATAATTCCATGTCATCATTAAATTGATCATGATCAGTATTCGCAGGACCTGCATATTGACGTTCCTCCTGCGCTAGTTGTTCCCGCGTAATTACCACATTCTCCATGTTCGGAACAGCCCTAGGAGGCCCTTGCTTTATAATTACAATTAAAACATCAAACAAAGAACGTTAGTCATGTCGATTAAGTAACAAAAATAAAAATGATACAATATACAATTACAAAAACTCTCAATATAAAGACCGAATGATATATAATCATGAATTATATTGACTTACCAATGGATGATATTCATGCCCCCCCTCAACATGTCCATGTTATCTACAATGTCTTTTAGCTGTTTTGATCAGTAACCTTCTCGTATTAAAGCCCCTACATCGACTGCAAGGACAATAACATTTTCCATCACCCCTTCTTTCCACTCCATCCCACAACCTAGCAAGCAATTGTCAATTTTGTCCTGCCAGATCTTGATGACCTGTAACATTATTGTTACGTGGCATTTTATTACTCAAACCCTAAGAACAAAGTACGAGCAAACCCAAGTATATGATGAGTCTTCTTTTCCACAAGGGTTAGAACCAAATCCAAAGAGCAAGACCAAAATCCAAGACCAAGTGGGAAGATCCCCACAAAAGAGCAACGCCAAAATCCAACACCAAGGGGGAAGATCCCCACAAAAGAGCAACGCCAAAATCCAACACCAAGGGGGAAGATCCCCACAAAAGAGCAACGCCAAAATCCAACACCAAGGGGGAAGATCCCCACAAAAGAGCAACGCCAAAATCCAAGACCAAGTGGGAAGATCCCCACAAAAGAGCAAGGCCAAAATCCAAGACCAAGTGGGAAGATCCCCACAAACGAGCAACGCCAAAATCCAAGACCAAGTGGGAAGATTCCCACAAAAGAGTAACGCCAAAAAAAAACCCTTAGAAATTTCGCACTTCTTGTCCAAGAGATAAGTGCGAGACTCAGTGTGTGAGATAATGAACCTAGGCATACATCTATTTATATGAGTGTGTGTAGGAAAATGAACCGACGCGTCGGATAAGCGACGACGCTTTCCATTTTAAATAATTAACCAATTAAATGTATTTTATTAAATGATTGAGCAATTTAAGCGCCGTCGCTTAAGCAACGCTTAGGAGGATATCCGTCGCTTAAGCGACGCTTATAAGCCTAGTCGTCGTTTAAGCGACGCTTATGCCCACCATTTCAAATTTTTTTTTATCTTTCTGATTTTTGGTACGGTTAAAAGAAAAAATCCACGCGCCGTCGGAAAAAACCGTCAGATTTTGGATCGAAATGTAGTAGTGTGTTTACCTCATGAGATATGAACATGGGGTTGTATATTTATTTCATAAAATGAATTTTTTGGACTGATATAGAGTTGATATAGGCCTGCAATCATTACCTAATATTATAATGGGTTTTGATAAACGGGTTGGTCAGTATTAGTACATAACTATGTAAATCATTATCAGTGTATTAAGAGTATTTCATGTGAATAAAATCCATGAGTATGAAATGGTTCTAACCATTAGAATAATTTGTATTGTAGGGAAAAATAAGAAATCCTTACCTACAAGTTAATAAGTACATGAATGGGGAGTCATTCTGATGACTTATCCTAAAAGAGAACAGTTCAGGAGGTTCCTATGCCTCTTGGAAACATACAAAATAGATGGCTTAATTATATTCCGATAGATGTGATTACTCCTAAAGATATTTTATTTTATTTGCATTCAAGTGTCAAAGAAGAGATTCAGATATAGATGAGCATAATTATCCATGATGGAGGACCCATATTATGTCTCTACATTCACATGGTGAGAGGGAGTAGCTAGACTCTCTAGCTCTAGAAGAACCAATGCAACTGGTTGATGTTCCTCCTGTAAAAAGGAGACCTGCATAATGCTCACAATTAAGAAGGAATCTCATAATAGTATTCAAGAAATCCTATTATTATTCTTATTATTAAAGTCGTGGCAGTCACCATATAATATTTTCCTTAGTTAAGGAAAATGTGCAGCAGAGATCCTGAAGAGTTTCAGGATGATGGATTAAAATTCCATGGTCATCTACATGAATAGAAATATGAAGTTTAGGTCAAATTTGAAAGATCTTGAAAGTTAGTTGAGATGGACCTAGTTAGTCACATGTACTAGGATCAATCATGTGCTTTACAGTATGTACATAGCATGTGTTGTATTACTTACTTGGTACAAGTGTATGTGGAATCAGATATGTCTTGGTTAATGAAATAGAGTTTCAAATATATATAAAATATGACTAGTATAGTGATTGAGGAAATATCACATGTGTTTCTATTAATAGAGCATTTTGAAAAGCAATAAATCTTTATGAGGTTTCTAGCCAGTTAGATATGAGACATTATACATATCCACATATGAGCAGCATTACCAACATTCTTACTAAGCCTCTATCCGGGAAAAGCTTGGTGTGGTACATAAATACTCCTCTAGTTGAAGAGGGAGTATTGATTTGTCTTCATAGGAATTAGTAGATAAAGTCCCTACTAGTTAGTCATGGTACATGACTCGGGAATCTAGGGGATATGATATCTTGTGGAGAGAATCCACACGAGTAGAGATATGGTCAAAGTCTTAGAGACTATTGATATTCAAGAAGAGTTATAGTTTATACTGTTAAATAACAGTAACCTCTCGAAGAGGTAGTAGGGGTGTTGCAATATAAAGAGAAGCATCACTGGAAAAAAATGATTTTGACTTGAAGAACATCAGAGAGAATGGATATCTCACATAGAAATTTTCCAGATAGCAGAAGATTCAACAAGTAAACAAATGTTGAAGAGTGAAAGAAAAGATAGGACTTTATTTTTGCATTTTATTACACATTTGTTGTATAATGTTGTATGTGATATATTTAAAATCCATTATTTCTAGTTTAGAGAAACTTTATTCTGGATTGGATCCAAATGGTGCTACTATGTGTAAGTAGCTTGTTGGTATTTGAGTAGACCTGTTGTATTTTATGCTTACTACAAGGAATATGTTTGAGTACCTTTGAGGTATATTAGAATAGTCTCTTTATTGTATTTGATACATGGCATACATATTTTGATTGTGCTATCCAACTATTAATTTAGCCAGAGATACGCAGTGTATTGTGGCTAGTACTATAAAATCTAAGTGTAATTTGCTGCTAGTACTACCAAAGATAAGTGTATTGTGGTTAGTACTATAGAATCAAGATGTATGTATGAGAGTAGTTCAGAAAAAAAAAAAAAGTTTTTTTCATATATTACTACTTGCTAAGGAGTAGTGTGGCTTGGGAAGCTACCTACTAGGGTCAAAAACTTGATCCTACAGTCATTACGTGTTAATAGTCAAGATTTTTGGAAAACCCTATATGTGTGTTATGATAAAACACATTGAGATGAAATTTTACTTCATTGAAGTGATGGTCATGTAAAATGGATTCCAGTACATAGCTAATAATGAGTAGATTGCAAATTTGTGGAAAGCCTCTATTTATGATGAAGTTTTGACACTTTCGAGATAAGCTTGGTATGGCAAGAAATTTATGGTATGGAATAGAATGTCTCCTTCACTGAGAGGGAGTGTTGAGATTACAACATCAAGATTCATTCTCTAGTATTGTGAGTAATATTAAGACAGTAGACAGTGAGTAATATCAAGTCCTACAAATATCCTCATATGATTGAGGTGGTGATTTTGTAAATCTTGTGATTAATATCAAGATGAGTCTTGTGATTAATATCAAGATAGTAGACGTGTGAGTAATATCAAGTTCTACAAATATCCTCTATTGTGAGGTGGTGTACTTTACTGTGTAAAGTGGATATTGTTGTTCAGGAGAATACAACCTTATAACCTAGGGTATATGGGGTTATTGTTGAAAGCTAATCTTTCACATACATTCAAGCACATAGTAAAGCACATACACAGCCCTCAAAGACCATTATTGGGAAGGGACGTTCAATCTAATGTTGTATTATCTTTGGTAATTATTTATACATTATGAGAGAGGTTGGAGCGGTTGTACCCGCTCCAACTACTCATTTGTTAATATATATTTATCCTTTAAACTATATAATTACATGATGACATTTAGGAGGTCAAGTGGCCCCCTCTACATCTCCCCCACAAACAAAATGTTTCTTCGTCCTGAAGAGAACAATGAAATATGCATCAACATCCTGGGTCTTTGCTACCATTGAAGTAGTCCTCACTGTGCATCAACCATGCATACCAGTCTACATAGGTAACTCAACCACAACAACCTCCAGCTTGATAGGAAAACACACGTGTACAAGGTTCTACTATGACAAGTTACTCTTCAGCCTCCATCTTCAATCTGGCAGTAGGCCATCGAAGTCTCATCCTCTCACAACATAGGGCATTCATCTCCTTCCAAAACGAGGTCTTTTGGTTTAAATCCTCACCCTGGCTCATATGACTTGCATGTCCATCGGTTCAGGCATGCGGGGCCTTTTGGCTCTTCGATTTCTATGTCATTTCTCTTTCTTCTGGCTTTCCGAGGTCACAACCTAGGAACAGTTTCAACATTTTGATAATGAGGGGTACATAGTCATCATATCTCATTGGAGCGTTTTGTTGTGTATGTGAATGATATTTGCTTAAATGCCATCGTCGTTATCTTATTCTGTCGTGAGAGTTTAAATTTCCTGCAAGTTTGTAAAGTTTTCAATACCAACTGATATTGGTCATGGATGACTGACTTGACTTGACTCGACATGATTTACTAAGTCAATGAGAGATCGAATTGATTTACATTTGTAGAGGGGATCGCCCGCCTTGAAAGACTCACATTTAACCCCCTCTAACACAATAATTTACAAAATAAACTTTAACAGCCTCGACCATAATATGATGACTTGCCTACATTTGATTACAGACTAAACTCAACCACTTTGTCATCTAATATATGCTTTTACTTTGCAAACAAGAATATCGACCAAACATGAAAAAACAATGATCACATTGACCAAATAACATTATCAATCAAACTGAAGACATGACTGACCCAACATGCTTTCCATGTTACCCAACTGACATGTTACTCAACCGACAAGTATTAAGAATTCGGCTCCATCGACCATCTTAGGCATCGACTAGAAGTAGGCTCTTAGACATTGACTTGGGTCCTAACCTTTATATAACAAATTTTATGGATTGTAACAACAGTCACCTCAATAAACTTTACCAATTACTGGTGAATTCCCTGTTGATCAATCTGCATGCATTTATTCTATGATAGGTAGGGCTCATTGAGCACGCAGACTTAGTCGATGTTTGATAGGCCTCCTTTCATCCACGGATTTTAATGCAATAGAGAATGATGGTCGATAAATTGATTGCGGCTTTGCACATTCATGGAGCTAGCATAAATGAGCAGCACCACACCTCCATATTGGCATACAAAAAGTGCATGATAATATAAAATAGCTGACAGGCGACTCAGATGTGTATTTTTCAGTCAGCAATATCTGGAACGACAAGAGAAAATGGATGGTTCTTGAAGTTGATTGATGAGTTGGACAAGTGACACGACAGGTCAAGTATATTTAGCGATCTTCAATCAAAGTATTGAATTCTTCAAAATCCTGTTGGTGTTGTTTGCAACCGTCTCCAGGGCTCTTCTTCAACACATAGTAACACATGTTGATTCTTCACCATAGGTAAGATCTTTTCAGCGTGCTTTTTATCTTCAGGTTTTCTAGAACTTCCAAGTCGATGAGTCCCAGCGACATTAGGCCAAGGGTAAGACCAGACATCAAGCCAGTGAAAAGCACCCTTTCTACAATTATCAAAACATATAGATAGAAAGACACTCCACAACAGTGCTGTGGTGTTGCCATGCAGACTCTATAATACGCTGAATTCATGAACTATAATCAAGCATGCTTATACTGACCAATTAGTCGGTGAACAATTGACTCGTCGGCTGACAGTCAATTGGATAAAAAAATTGGGTGATACAATCGGCTATCGATACATGCTCTTCATTAGTTGACTGGTGGATAGTATTGGTTGACAGGTGGATGCAGTCGACAGATGGCTGCTCCGGGAAGTATGGTCGAATGAATTCTTTTAGTTGGTTGTCGGTTGACTAGACTGGTCGATGGATCAATTGCAAACTTGTCAGACTGCTAGTCAATTACATGAGGTGTGTATTAAAATTAGGCCACTACATGGAGAAAAGAAAACTATCGACCACCTCTCCTTCATGTTCAGTAGTATTGTCTACAATAGCATGGAAATTCTTCTCTTCTCCGTGTTCGGTAGTGCCTTTTTTGTCTCTCTCAATGTTATCCAAAAGACGCATCAGGTCAACTCATTCAATTTCATCTTCATAGAAATAAAATTCGCCATTTGCTTCGAGGTACCCACACCCAAACCGCTCTGCCAGGGAATTTAAAATGTTAAATTCCCCATCATTGACAAAGTATCCCATCTCAAGCATAAAACGGTAATCCCCTTTCCAGTCCCAAAATCCTTCATCTTCATAATAGTGGTACTGATTGTCGGCCTCACTAAGGTATCTTTCATTCATCCCTCCCCAACGAGATGGTGGGATGATGCCATCTGGTACCCAGCAATACCCGATAGAGTCGCGGTGCTATGGATCTATGAATGGGTGAATTTGGCCATCAAATGGGGTGTTCTGATGATGATCACCATAGAAACTAAAACTATATCGGTTAAAATTTGTAGGGATGAATGGCATTAGACTGTTAGAATATCCAATCCACTGCCACTTCCTCCTTGAGATCGATACAGGAGGGGAGGATGGAGCCTACGATGTGGTTGTTTCCTACCTTCGAAGTAATCGTAGCACCAATAATCGAAAAACTTGATATACAACCCAATTGCTGCAATCGCTAACTGTCTTCATATTTGGTGGTCAATGGTGGACGAAATTAAATAATATCGAACAGTCGGACCCATGTCTCCCAAAATATTTCTTGATCAACACATAATAAGTCTTTGACTTCTTAAGGATTATATGAGTCTCTCATTTTATTTTAGGTAGTGTATCATTCAAAAACACACAAGCAGTATTTTTAAGCTTCTCCTTACAGGTTTTCTTCACATCTTTCCTTCAGGTTCGATCCACCCCCACTCGCTGCTACTGTCACCCAGCCGAGTGAAAGCGGAAATTGCACCATATGTTGAAAGCTAAGCTTTCACATACATTCAAGCACACAGTAAATCACATACACAACCATCAAAGACCAGTATTGGGAAGGGACGTCCAATCCAATGTTGTATTATCTTTGGTAATTATTTATACATTATGAGAGAGGTTGAAGCGGTTGTACCCGCTCCAACTACTCATTTGTTAATATATATTTATCCTTTAAACTATATAATTACATGATGGCATTTAGGAGGTAAAGATCCCCCCTCTACAGTTACCAACGTACTAAATAAACTTGCAAATATTCAACCATTAAAGAATTTGATCGGATAAATAAGGAAGAAATTAGGTGTACCTTGCTAATGATGGTTGATCCTAACTTCCTTCTTCAATCCCAAATTGCTCCAACAACTTCTAAGGAATCTCCAATACCTGCAAAGAGCCATAGATTTCCTACAATATCATATATATTATATAGAAGATTAATGAAATCATATGCTTGTAATGAAATGACAAGACAATTCATAAATCATAATATAGAAGAGTACAAAGACACATATTGGAAGAAAGACTCTCTTTATTGATAAACAAGTGCTGTAAGATTACAACCAGTATCTGAAACAAGTGCCCCTCTGCTAGCCAAGGAAACTTAGTTATGATGCTCTAAGATCTCCAAAGGAAAACCACCATCATAACTTTTCTTTATAATTGATCATGTTTAGCCTTAACCCCTACCCTATATTTATACATGAGGAAAGAGAGAGGTTTTGAAGGTTGATAAGGTTGGGGAAGTTGGGATAGTTATGATGAAGAGCCCAACTATCCTCGACTAAGTTTTTTTATATTTTTTAAGGATTAGGACATTCGTGACTATTAATACTAGCAGGTCGTGCATGATATGTGACTTTCATAATGGCAACCCACGAATTCCAACCTTGATCATATATATGTGGGTTGTAATGTCAATACTTGCGAATGGTTCGTGGGTTGCAATGGAAATAGTCATGAATTCTCCCTAATGACCTTATAAAAAAATAGGTCATGCTAGTAAGAGGATGATGCATCAAAGTTCATGCACATCTATAGTGTTTTGGCCACTTCTATCCATTTTGTCCTTTTGTGTACTGACACATTGAGTATCAGTACTCAGATGGAGAAGTGTCATTTCACAGGATAACAGATGCCCCCTAATGTATGAGGGCAGAGGGAAGCGATGGCCAAAATACATTACAAACTTTATTCTTTGAGAACTGAGTTACCAAGGCTGCGGGGAGGTACCTGAAACAATATATATCAAATTCATATACAAAATAATATCTAAGGATGCCATGTTCAATAAAGCATAATGCTAACTCCTTTACAATATTTGATTACATCATATGATACTGGAAGCAAGGCAACATATATTACAAAGGTGGATCAGAGCAACAATATACAATGATTAGTCTTTGAAACCTGGAAGCAGTGTTGTTGAACATAACACAATTTTGCGCAACTTAAGTTATATAGGAATAAACCTGAGGTCTTTGTACATAGTAACCAATACAATCCCTACCATGTGAATAGATGAGTTGAAGTCAAACATGGAAGGAAATCAACAGAATCTCAGTAAATGAGTGATGCTAAAAACTAAAGCAAAGGAGTTCACCAATAAAGGTAGTGAATCCTAAGGTACCATCATCAAAACTCTAGTTCTTCGTCTTCAGGAGATGCTGATGAGAAACTGTTATGTGAGGAGGAAGGCAATGAATCCTTCAACAGATCATAAGAGTGACTATTAAACTGGATAAGGGAAGGTAGACACAAGGAATTCTCAGATATGATAATGATGGAAATCAAGATAATCAGATAAAGCTAAAGTTCCTTGAACAATGAGCACGACACAGAGATGACCCAAGGTAGCTTTTGACTTGCAGATATGACAACTAGACTTATTTGTCATGTAGAAGACATGATCAAATTCCCCATGTATAAATGACAAGTGGAGGAGTAAAAATGTGAAGTAGTAGCTGAGCTGGAAGTGTAAAATGAGACATGAGTATCAAAAAGTTCGGAGAGATATTTGTTCAAGGATGACATGTTGCCTCTATTTATAACCCAAAGAGAGAAATTCTTCTTTATCTTTCTTGTTAATTTTTAACGAGTCCAAGAAAATCAACTCGAGTCTCTCTTAATTTTTGACAAGCTTGAAGAGGGGAGAGAATAATGCTTGATAAAGCACTGATTCATGGATTTTACGAGCCAGAATTAGTGGATTATTGAAGATTTTCACATAGTTTTAAGAGTCTAAAGTCCAAAGAATACTCCAGGGGGGTTCTTTTTCGTAAAGTTAGTCTCCTAATTCCGAAAAAGTATAAAACAATCCAAAGGAGAACTTTCTTATCTCAGGTGAACAAAGGTATGCCTTTTTTGTAGTTAGTCGGTAAGGTCCAAAAAAGGATTAAACTATCACCAAACTTCATAAGCGAGCAGAACACTCTAGTTTTAACAAGTGTGAAGGAAATCAAGATCACTCACAAAGTTCCATTTATTTACGAGAATGGTACAGACAATAGTAAACACGATGCTTTTTTCTTAGGGTTTAGCGAGCATGATAAAGAAATGAAGTACGCTAAGAATCTTTTTCATGTTTAGGTCTAAAGCATGAAAAAAGAGAAAACTAAGCTCATACTGGGGGTTCCTCTTCCGTAAGTTTAGTCCTCCAGGTCTGGAAAAGAGATAAGCCTATTCCTGAAGATACTCTTCTCAATTCCATAGAAAAGAAAGTGTTCCTTTCTCATAAATAATTTACATGGTTCGAGAAACAAATAACTTACCACCAATGTAGATGATCATTCAATTTACCTTAATGAGTCTGAATGAACAAGTTTACTCGGAAATCTAGTCAATTTTAAGGATTCAGACTAGGTATTAAATATAACTCCATATCTTTCCTGTGAACTTTTAACGAGTCCAAAAAATTCAACTCGCAGCTTCCTTACTATTTTTAATGCACTCGAAGGGGAGAAGAAAGAATGCTCTAACTATGAGGAGACGGTTTCATGGGTAGGAGAAACTAGCTCCAAGCACGAGGAACAAACATATGGATAATGCAAGGAACATGGGCAGGATAGAGACACTCAGGGAGCGTCTCCTCAAGGTAAAAGGTGTCAAGTTGCAAAGGAAAGATGTTACAAGGCTGAGTGACAATGAGAGCAGAGATGAGGACTTATATAATGAGCTAAAAGCGTGGAAACCAGAATCAGGCTCATAAGCGCTAGAAGGGTACATGGAAATGTAGTTACAGCTTGAAAAACAAGGTGAGGTTAGTAAACAATTGTGAAACCAAATACAAATCTTGTCTCCAAAAAACAACAACACCAATATCATATTCAAAAGAAAATATCCGATGTAGGGTACTTTGGCAGAAACACATGCAACTTTGTTATCTTCTATAAAAGGCGTAATCAAGGTAGAATCAACCAAAGAGGATTCTATAGTGCCAAGGTCCGAGGATGTATGATCAATAAGATCAACCTAGGAAGGAAAGCAAAAATCGACAGGGGAGATAGAGTCTGTAGGAACAAACTCAGTATCACGAGAGTTAAGAAATATATAAGAAAAAACAAACTCACCAGGATCAGCGATTTTTTGTTCGAATTTAAAAGACTCAACATGACCAACATAAGAAGATCGATCAATGGAAAGACCAGGATTATCAAGAAAGTCAGGATTAGATTCGGTCACAACTGAGTTGACATCCATAAGATGGTTAGACTGTATCAAACACTCTAGGAAGACTTTGTCAGAAGGAAGTAAACCATCCCGGATAGGACACATGTCTAAACTTTCAAATAGATCAACAGAGTGGAGAGCAGGCTCCACAGTTTGCATAGGATGACTCACTTGGTCAATTGCTGGGACCAAGTCTCAAGAAGGTAAACATGAACATAGAGGCTTTTCCTCAATGGAAATTGGGGTAGTGTCTATCAAGACACTGGGAAACAATAAAGGAAAGACCTGGTCTCTAGTTGGGTCAGGAGAGGGATCAAGAAAATCTAGCTGATCAATAGTGACAATTTCTTTGCCATGATTAAAGTACATCACACAAAATAATGTTGACACCACATCCTGCATGGCATAAAAATAAACTTTCCCAAGTAGCATATTGAAGTCCAAGGGGTATTCTATCACCATGAAATCAACTAAGATGGTCTTCCCACCCAAAGTAACATGTGTTTGAGCAATAATTCCCAAGGTTGTACTAGTTCTTCTATCAAAATCCAGTAACTGACTAGAAGTCAACACAAGGCGAGGAGATCCCATGCCTTCCAAGCATGAGTATACAAGATACTAAATGAGGCTCCTTCATCAATAATACAACAAGCAATCATGTATTGTCCAACTTTGACCTTTATTTGGAAAGGTGCATTATAAGGAAGGTGCGGCTCAACTAGGCTATCCCAATCAAAGGAAGCAATCCAAGAGCTTGGTGGGGGTTCATGTGAAGCGAGTTTAGTGCCCCTTTGTTCAGTAATTTCTGAACTGGAAGTGAATAAAATGTGACTAGATGACACTTCACTCCCAGAAGGAAGAGTTGGATTAATCGATGATGGAATTGATTCAATCACTTCGTGAAAGTCACTCTTTGAAGGGAGAGTGGGATTGACCAAAGATGACATTGGGTCAATCACACGGTAAAGGTCACTCTCTGAAGGGAGAGTGGGATTGAACATGATCCAGGTCATGCCCAGGTGCACGCTGGGGACAACAGTTAACTGATTGAGTCGAATTATCTTATGGTGGAAGCATATAAAAAGAACAACAAAGCAGGAAATACACTTAGGTCGACGGAAAGTATACGAATAGACAAAATGCAAGAATTCGAACCAATTTATTAATTTTTCTTCATTAAATAGGGAGGAATCGATTTTTTTTATATTACATTAGTGTACATGCTTATATAGGGTGATGAGGTGCTTTGGTGACTACCCGTTACATTTAGTTGCAAATAAGTTATAGCGGTTCATAAGTTCAACTGTCAAGGCAGACCTGTAGAGGCGAACATGTCGAGACGGACTTGTCGAGGCAGGAGAAGCAGTCGAAGTACTAGAATTTGTTGACACTTGACAACCTACCAACTACTGGTTGGATCATTCCTCCTTCCTTAAGAAACGATCGTTAAGGTGAGGAAACTTGTTGGCTACTTCATTATCGGAGTACCATGTTCCTTGCATGGGAAGCTTTCCAACTTTAGCCACTTGAAACAAGGGAATGGATTTCGTCCTTGTATGGAATATGCGTTGTCCCACAATGGTGTCATAAAGAAGTGGTTCATGGACATCTGGATGGTTTTCTTTGGGTTCTGCTGTTTATAATTCATTATGTTCCAACAATGGTGGATGGTATGGTCGAAGTAGATCTACATTGAAACCTGGATGTAGGTCGAGGCATGTAGGAATGTCGAGCTGAAAAGTGTTTTCTCCCATTTGTTTAAGGATATTGTATGGACCATATCGCAAAGGTTTCATCTTTCTATACAGATCAATGAAGCGCTCCTTATTTAGATGTAACCAAACCTAATCCCCAATTTGGAAGAAATGAGGAATACGATGCTTGTCGTGTCGGGCCTTATATATTTCATTCGCTCGTTGCAACATTTCATGTGCTTTCTTTTGGATGTTGTATATTTGATCTCTGAACTTCAATGCTTTCTCCACTTCTCATCCTTTGAAGTCGGTGTCGTTCGACTGTGTCGAGGAATTGATTAAGTCAATAGGCACTGAGGGTTGAAACCCATAACAGATCTCAAATGGACTCTTTTTGGTAGAGCTGTGTTGAGCATAATTGTAGTTGTGGTGTATGTATGGAAGGTTTTCATCCCATGTTTGACGATGCTTGTGGTTGTACATGTGAAGCAATTTTATGACTAAGTGATTTACAACTTTCCTATGTCGGTTTGTTTGCGGACGGAAGGTTGTCGACAAAGAAAGTCTTGTGTCATGATTTTCCCAGAGGGTTTTCCAAAAGGTACTAACAAATATAGAATCTATGTTGGAAATAATGGTCATCAAGAGGTCATAATGTTTCAACTCATGTTCAAATAAGAGTTGAGCAGTCTGTTGTGTTGTCGTAGTCATCTTGCA
The DNA here is from genome assembly GCA_001517045.1 of Pseudotsuga menziesii. NCBI lineage: Eukaryota > Viridiplantae > Streptophyta > Pinopsida > Pinales > Pinaceae > Pseudotsuga > Pseudotsuga menziesii. The sequence goes on along the minus strand of LPNX010239763.1, from coordinate 117,296 downwards.
TGGTATGAGTATATCCATCTTAGAAAATATGTCGAATACTACTAATATCGCGTCATGTTGATGTTTGGTAGTAGGATATCCCATCAAGTAGTCCATAGAAATAGATTCCCATGGTCGACTAGGAACTAGAATGGGTGTGTATAGTCCTTGTCATCAAGTCAATGGCACAAACCATGCACGATCAAAAGTACTTGTTGAAGTCATATTTAAGTGAAGGCCAATAGAAATAATTTTGGAGGATACCAAGTGTTTTTGCACTATTTTTGTGACTTAAAAATGTCATGTAGTCTTATTGTAGTGCGCATTCCAAATGAGCTTCTGTCAATGCTCACCGGTCGGTACACAAAGTTGTCCAAGATTGTATAGCAAGGTGTCCTTTAGGAAGTAGTTGGTAGTCAACAACATGTCGGTCTGAAGTTGTCGATAGATTGTAGAGAAATCACAGTCTACCGAATATAATTATAGACAATTAGTGGTGTCATAACCCTTCTTAATCATATCTGTAGACAATAGAGTAATGGGTGGTCGACTTAGACAATCAGCTGTAGAATTGGATTTACCTTTTTTATACTTCATTACCAACTGAAATTGTTGCAAGTAATTAATTTGCTTGAGTTATGGACTAGTCTGTAGTTTCGAATAGGATGGAGTGGACTGTGAAGGTTTATGGTCAGTGAGGATGACTATTTCCTTGCCAAGAATGTAGTGTCTCCATTTCTTAAGAGCATGCACAATGGCATACAATTATTTTTCATATGTCGAGTACCTTCTAACAGTGTCACTAAAAGTCTCAGAATAAAACATGCCTGGGTGACTTGATTGAGTGATCAATGCACCAAGGGCATAGTCTGATGCATTCATCTCAATCTCAAAGGGCTGATGCAAATCAGGTAACACAAGTACTGGTGCAGTACAAATCTTGTTTTTTATTTGTTCAAAAGCTTGTTGTTGTGTTGGTGTTTATTTGAAGACAGTTTTCCCATTTCCTTTCGTCAACTGATTTAGAGGCCATGCAATATGACTGAATCCAAGTATGAATCATCGATAGAAATTCTCCAAACCAAGAAAACTTCTTATTTCATGAATGTTTTGGGAAATGGGCCAATATTTGAGGATTTGTACTTTTTATGGATCAACATGAATGCCTGCAGAGTCAATTACATACCCCAAATATTTGATGTTGGTCATCACAAATGAGCATTTGTCCATGTTCAGATATAGTCAATGTTGTTGTAGATTGTCGAAGACTTGTCAAAGTTATTTGACATGTTCTTCCCATGATTGACTAAAAATCAAGATATTGTCGAGATAGAAAATGACACATTTATAGATGAAAGGTCATAGAAGGTCATCCATGTATCTCCTGAAGGTTGCAAGTGCACTGGTTAAGCTGAAAGGCATGACTAACCATTCAAATAATCCTTCCTTGGTCTTGAAAGTTGTTTTCCATACATCAATGGACTCGATTGGAATCTGGTGGTATCCCGACTTGAGGTCGAGTTGCGTAAAGAACTTAGAACCTTTCATATTGTCGATGAGTTCGTCAATCCATGGAAGACGGTATCTGTTCTTCACTAAAATTTTGTTGAGATCTCGATAGTCGATGCATATGTGCCAAGTCCCGTCTTTATTTAGAACTAAGGCGGCTGGACTTCCACAAGGAGAGTAACCGGGGCGGATATGACCCTTGTTGATCAAATCCTAGATTTTCCTGTGAATCTCTTCATTTTCGAGAATGGATCTTCTATAAATAGATGTGTTAGTTAATGAAGAACCAGGAACAATTTCAATGGAGTGTTTTACCTAAAAATGCAGAGGTACTCCGTCTGGTGCTTGAAATATTTTATGGTATTCCTCAAGAATGTTATTGATATGTTGTTATTGTCGGGAGTTACACTGGTCGATGATTCGATTCATTGCTGCAGTATTCCTGGAATGTTGAGGCTTTATTATGATTGATGCAAACTTTTGAGCATGATTGATAAGATTCTTTGTTTGTTTGGAAGATATCATAGAAACCGTTGATGTGGGTTTTCACCCTGGTATTCCATACCATTGATTCCAGATTTTGACAAGCACCTTCTTATGTCGTGACTGATATGTACTGTGTCGATCCCATAGATAAGGTTTACCAAACAGGGAATCAGCTATGGAAAGCGGTGCCACATAACAGAGTACTTCATCTTCAAAAGGCTTAATGAAGTAGGCGTGTCAAAATTGGTGGGTGATCCTTAGTTCCTGTCCATCCTTTATCCAAGCGATATTGTAAGGATGAGAATGTGGAGTGGTGACAAGACCTGATTTCTTCACAAGATATTCCGAAACAAAGTTCTTCTGGATACCATTATCCACAATTAGATGAAATGGACTTTTATGAACCCATATCCGTGTATGGAACATGCCTTCTCATTCCTCCTCATCGACTATAGTCAAGGTTGTCGGAGTGGTTGAGGTTGAAGCCAAGAGAGTTGATGCATCTGGATCAGATTCTACCAGGGTTCTATCAGACAAGTTGGATGTCGACAATTTTTCCATAAATTTCTTTCAAGATTTGCATTCTAACGTATCATGCCATGTTGAAATATGATAATCACACCATTTCCTAGTAGGATCTTATTTGTGGTGATCCCTATTGTCTTTCTGAAATTTCTTCTTTTTATGATCAGGATTTGGCAGAGTCGGCTAAGAAGGGTTTTTGAACTTGTCGGAGTCAGCTGGTGATTTCTTGTTGGATGTTCGACCTATTAGCTTGTTCGTGAAATGTGTTGTTCCTTTTTGTTTAGCTTCAAGCTTCTAGCGTAATGAAATGCATCCATAAGTGTGCTCACAATCAGAAACTCCATCTCTTGTTGAATGTATGGGGATAAACCACAAACATACTTTAGGACAAGCAATTTCTCTTCTTCTTGGACACCAAGTCTATCCATGAGTCAATAGAACTCATCAGTGTAACTCTGTACGAACTGGTCTTTCCATTTCCTTATATGTTGCGATTTATTATACTGTTGTTCAAGGTACTTGGGCAGGTAGAACTCCTTGCGAACATATTCGAATTTTACCCATGAGTTGATGGGGTCTTCTTCTTTTTCCATCTTTGTCGATATATTCTCCCACCAAATGTGTACAGAGGTTGACATATTTAAGGATGCAATGGTGATATTTTCTGCTTCAAAGAGTTGACTCACTGCATAGTAAGATTCCAGTTGTTGTACCCAATTGTCGACGGATTCCGCGTCAATCTTTCGTTCAAGGTTCGGTATGTCCAGATTCATTTTCACTTTGAAGGGGCTAATTTTATTGGAGTGATGTTGCATCGAGGATTCCTCGAAATTTGAAGTGACTTGCATGAGAATCTCACTGAATTGGGCGAAGATTTCGGTCTACTAGAGAGCCAGTGCTTTTTCTATGATTTTTTATGTCTCATCAGTTGCATGTCTATTGTCTACTTCTTAGGCCATATTTTCTGAATTCAAAGGAAGTGTCTCCTTGCGTTGCTAATTTTGTGAGCGTGATTGAATAGGCATAAGTTAAATAACTTCATTGGAAGTGCTTATGTAACTTAAGCTATGGACAATATCTTTCTCTGATACCAATGATCCAGGTCATTCCCAGGTGCATGCTGGGGACAACAATTGACTGAATGAGTCATTTTCTGTTATGGCAGAAGCATATTAAAAGACTAGCAAAGAAGGAAATACACTTAGGGCGACAGAAAGTATATGAACAGGCAAAATGCAAGAATTCGAACCAATTTATTACTTCTTCTCCATGAAAGATGGACGAATCAGAATTGTTTTATTTTACATTAGTGTACATGCTTATATAGGATGCTGAGATTCTTGGGTGAATACCCATTATGTTCAGTTACAGAGAAGTTATAATGGTTCAAAAGTTCAATCGTTGAGGCGGGCCTATCGAGGTGAACCTGTCAAGGAGTACTTGTCAAGGAAAATCTATTGAGGTGGATCTATCGAGGTGAACTTGTCGAGATAGACCTGTTGAGGCAGGAGAAGCATTCGAAGTGCTAGAATTTGTCGATGCTTGACAACCTACCAACTGCTGGTTGGATCATACCAAAGCTGAGATTAGTTCGACCGCTTGTCAACCAAAGGTTGAATAGGTTATTGAGAAAATTTTGGTTGCTCAGGAGCAGGATATTCTCGAGTCTTAGAACACACTCTTGACACCTCTACTTTAGTAGGGAATTGGTGAGTAAGATGATCACCTTCGCATATATTATAAGGGAACTTAATTTTATCTTTTGAATGACCAATTTTATAAACAGTGTCAACATGACTAGCAGTGGCTAACTGTTTATCCCCAGCGTGACCATCAGAGGCTGGGTGACTGGGTCCAACCCGACTAAGAGAGGATGGTTGTTGAAAAAATTTAGGGTGTTCAAAAACTGGATGACCTTGGAACCAAACTCTTTGTACCTCAGTGATGGTAGGGCATTGATAATTAAGGTGGTCTCCCTCACAAAGCTTACAAGGAAACTTGGGCTTATGTTTTAAACAATTATTTTTTTCAATAGTGTCAAGATGACTCACAATGGTTGATGGTTTTCCATCAGCATGAACCCTAGAGGTTGAGAGACTACCCTCAGCATGACCTGCAGAGGCTGAGAGACTGGGTCCAACATGACTTGCATAGGTTGGACGGGTAGGATCAACATGCTTCGCAGAGGTTGAGTGTGTGGCCCCAGCATGAACTACAGAGGCTAGGTGGTTCGGTCCAACATGACCTGAAGAGGTTGGATGGGGAGGTTCAACTTGACCTGCAAGGGTTGAATAGGTGCCCTCAGTATGAACTGCAGAGGCTGAGTGAATCGGTCCAACATGACCTACAAAGGTTGTACTGGGAGGTTCAACTTGACCTACAGAGGTTGAACGAGTGCCCTTAGCATGAACTACGGAGGCTGAGTGACTAGGTCCAACATGACCTGCAGATGTTGGACGTGGAGGTTCAACTTGACCTACAGAGGTTGAACAGGTGCCCTCAACATAAACTGCAAAGGTTGAGTGACTGGATCCAACATGACTTGCAGAGGTTGGAAAGGTTCCACTAGCATGATTTATAGAGGCTAGATGGTGAAGATCAACTTGACTTACAAAGTTTGAGTGCTTAGATCCAACATGACTTACATAGGTTGGATAGGTTCCCCCAGCATGAACTGCAGAGTCTGGGTGGTGAGGTTCAACTTGAACTATAGAGGTTGAATGGGTGCCCCTTGCTTATGAGTCTTCTTCCTTTTCTTCCTTCTTTTACTCCTTTTAGACTGCTGGAGAATACAACCTTATATCCTAGGGTCTCTGGGGTTTCCAATGTACTAAATAAAATTGTATACATTCAACCATTATAGAATTTGATAGAGAAATTAGGAAGAAATTAGGTGTACCTTGCTTATGACAGTTGATCCTAGCTTTCTTCTTAAATCCCAAATTGCTCCAATGGCTTCTAGGGAATCTCCAATACCTACAAAGAGCCAGACCTTTGCTGCAATATCTTATATATTATATAGAATATTAATGAAATCACATGCTTGCAATGAAATGACAAGACAATTCAGAAATCATAATACATAGGAGTACAAAGACACATATTGGAAGAAAGACTCTCCTTATTGATAAACAAGTGATGGAAGATTACAACCAGTATCTAAAACAAGTGCTTCTTTGCTATCCAAGGAAGCTGAGTTCTGCTGCTCCAAGATCTCCAAAGGAAAACCACCAACATAACTTTGCTCTAGAATTCATCATGTTTAGCCTCATCCCCTACCCTCTATTTATACATGAGGAAAGAGAGAGGTTACGAAGGTTGTGATGGTTGGGGAAGTTGGGATAGTTATGATTAAGAGCCCAAATGTCCTCGACTAAGCTTGTTTATATTTTTAATTTTGGATAAGGAATTCATGATTATTAATACTAGCAGGTCACACATGATACGCAACTTTCATATGGGAAGCTCGCAAATTCCAACCTTGATCATGTATATGTGAGTTTCAATGTCAATACTCGTGAATGATTCACGGGTTGCAATGGAAAAATTCATGAATTATCCCTAATGACCTTATAAAAATAGGTCAGATTTTTAAGAGGATGATGCATCAAAGGTCATGCACACGTATAGTGTTTTGGCCACTTCTATCCATTTTGTCCTTTTATGTATCGACACATTGAGTGTCAGTACTCATACGAAGAAGTGCCATTTCACAAAATAAAAGATATACCATGTGATGTATGTCTAGTCAAGTTCAACAAGTGCTACAAGTCTCCTTTAGAGATTAGCTACTCCTAGAGTGATTTACTTTAGCATGTGACTATATGACCCAGGGTAATACATATGATCATAGGTTCAAAAACAATCTTATGAGTATGATATGATATAGAATCAATGAAAACAAATATGGACTATGCAGAGAAAATTAATATGAGCAAAAATATGGAGAGAGAACTTCAATTACCTATGTAATCCACCAAGTGAAATCAAATTGATAAGACATCATTTGAGTCTTATTTTTTTTTCCTTAGAAAAAAAGCATAATTTTATATCATCCGAAGAGAAACAAAATTACAATTTTTAGATATACATTGCTGCATATTTGAGAAAGAAAATAAGCTAATAAGTATGAGCGGGAAAATTTTTCCAGACCCATATCATACAAAAAAGACAGTAAAATATATTTTCTGTAAACCTAGACTTTTATGTCAAAATAAAATCCAATGGTTTCATCACAAAAATTTCCACAAAATATATCATCTGATGATCTAACCAAAAACTAACCATATTGTAAAACCGAGACTCTGTCAAGCCTCACATATATTGTATAGCAATCTGTATTCAAAAAAGATGTCCATATATATAATGTTGATATCATAAAACTGGATATAACCACCATTCGAAAGAAAAAAATATTAGGGAGCAGAAGCCTCAATAAAAGGCTGATGATAATACTCATGGTAAGTATTGTCTATCTGTTCTCTAATCTTCCAATGGCCAAGAGCCAACTGGAGCCCCTCCTTCAAAGCAATTTCTGCATGCTTATTGTTTTCCCTGTAAATATGTTTCATGAAAAATTTTCAAATGATTCTAACACTACTAAAATGGATGATAGAATGTTATCAAGTCTCAAATATTGACAATGTTGAATCCCTTGTATCCAATTAATTACATTCATTGAGTCACCAAAAACCTTGAGAGTTTGACACCCTTTCTCTGCTGCAAAAATGAGTAACAGTTTTAAGCTTAATAACTTTGCAAAGTTGTTAATACCTCCCCCTAGTCCAACCATTAGCTCAAAAGAGTGATTTTATGCTAAGAAAAGTATATTGCCCCCCCCCACAAAGATTGTTTTGTGATGCCCCTTCAAAATACCCCCATGGTACCGATCTATCAATTTATAGATATAGAACCTCTCGTTGTTTAGTAGCCCTGATGTGTTGTGGGAAAGCATGTAAAATCCCGCAGGTAAAACTAGTAGTAATAGTTGGAGTGCAAACTTTTTCCATGAAGATAATATGATTTCTGGCCAACCAGACACCCCATATCACCAATAAGGGTAGTGTAGTCATCACTTCCTATGTCTCATCCCTCCTCCAATTTTCCAATGCCAGAATAATCGAGACATCTTCCCACCTGCATGTCAGTCCCAATGCCTTTGAACATTCCTTCCATACTTCCTTGATGTAGGGACAATGTAGAAAAATGTGTGTCACATAATCTCCATCATCTTTGCATAGTGCACACTAACCCAGAACCTGAAAGCATCCATTTTGTTAATTATCCCATGTAGGGACCTTGTTTTCAATCACACACCATAAAAAGAGCCTGGTTTTTGGTGGGCTCTGGATCTTCCATAGTCTCTCCCACCACCAGACCATCACTCTCTCAAATCCATGTGCACTAAGCTTTAAATAACCCTCCTTAGGGGTATATTTCCCACCCGAGGATAGATCCCAAATTAGTGTATCCTCCCTATCCTTGAGTTGAACCTATGTTTAGTTCAGTACCCCAATGTAACATGCCAACCCCCTTTCATCTGGTTCTGATATATCAAAACCCCTAGCCGATTTCCAAGACTGGGACCAAGGATTCTCCTGAAAAGGGGCTACAAGTTGTGAGGGATAAACAATACCTCTTTGTCTTAAAGACTTCACCAAGTTATTTGGAAGCCTATGTTTCTAGTTGCAACCAATCCACGGATCCTTCCCAACCCTCAATTTCTTCCCATTCCCTACATTCCATGCAATACTTGATTCTATAACATCAATGGATTTTACCACATCCTTCCGTATGACCGAGCCTCTAGAATATGTTTTCATAGGCCTCCTAAACCAATCCTCCATGGAGTAAGGGGAAATGTAATTTTGAATCACAACTCGATTCCATAGACTATCCACCTATAATAATCTCCATCCTCCCTTTGCTGCTAAAGACTTTGCGGACAGAAAAATATTTTTGAGTCCCAAACCACCCAGACCTTTAGGCACCGCTATATGTTCCAAATGAACCCAAGGTGACACCTGTACCTCCATTTTTCCACTCCATAAGAAATGAAAACATATCCTACGGGCCGCTTCCAAGATTCCTTTTGGAATCCAAGCTAGTGACATCCAGTAAACAGTGGTTGCTTCTAAAATAGCTTTAACCAATACCAGTCTACCAGCTCGAGAAAGCCATTTATGAATCCAAATTTTAAGGCATTTTCCCAACTTATCCACTAACCATTTCCAATCCTTCTTTTGATAATCATTTGGTTTTAAAACAAACCCTAGGTATTTTAGGCCTCCATCCAGGTCTTCCAGTCTATAAGGGAAATACCCAGAGATGTTCTGAAGTTCCTCAACACCTAGCAAATGGGTGGACATCGTAGATTTTCCAGTGTTGATTTCCATCCCTGTGGATTTTGCAAACAATGTTAGTATGTCAAAGATGGTATCAACATCTCTAGATGATAATGAACAGAAAATTAGAACATCATCCACAAATAATAGATGAGTTATCTGGAGATGCTGAGAAATCTGAATCCCTTTCAAGTTTCCATGGCTTCTAGCTTCCCTCAAAGACCTACTCAGATCCTTTGCCACAAGTAGGAATAGCAGTGGGGAAAGAGGACATCCCTATCTAAGACCTCTTTCAACATGGAGGAAATGAGAGGCAACACCGTTGATCAAAACTGAGAAAGAAATAGTTGTGATACAACTCATAATCCACCTAATAAAATAAATGCCAAAACGAATATTTGTTAGGAGCATACAAATGTATAACCAACTTACCTTATCATAGGATTTAGAGAGATCAATTAAGGATAGTCCCCTTGATGTTTTTGGTTTTCATTCTATGAAGACCCTCTTGTGCAACCCCAATGGCTTCATGAATCTGTCTCCCCTCCAAAAGCCCAAATTGTTCAGCAGTGATATGTTCATATAAGATGTTTTTGAGTCTACGTGAAATCACCTTGGATACCATTTTGTAGATGTAGTTACAAAGTGAAATGGGCCTGAAATCATTTAGTGATACCAGATTGTCAACTTTTGGTATCAAATCTATGAAGGTCGAGTTGAAACTAGAAGGGATCCTACCAGCAATTCTGGTATCCTCCACCACCCATAATAGATCACCACCTAGAAGTTAAAAAATCCATATGAAGAATTCAATCATCCACCCATATGGATTGAGGCTTTTATCCTTCTGGAAACTTTGAAGAAGGCTTAATTTCACCTTCAGAAACTTCCTCCTTCAGTGCCAAATTATCCTCCTCTTCCACAAACCTTGGGGATAACTGAGCGATTCTAATAATCTATACAATATACACCTGGGAAGGTGCTCTAAAAAAGTATTCAAAATGTTCCACCCCCATTCTAGCCATACCTTCAAAAGATTCATGGATCAAACCTCGATCATCTAGTAAGCTCCAAACAGTGTTTGTAGCTTTTCTCCCCCTGGCATATGCATGGAAAAACTTTGTGTTATCATCCCCACATTCCAACCAGGTAGCCCTGCTCTTCAATCTCCAAGTATCCTCCCTTTCCAATAACAGGGTGTTCCTTCTCCCCTCCATTCTCATCAACATATCTTTGTCCAACAAGTTCAACATACCCCCCCTCCTTATCCATGATCCTAGCAAGCTCCTTTTCAATCAATTTTAGCTCATTGTCCTCCCTTCATCTCTTATCTGCAGCCCAATTTTTTATAGCATCTTTTAAAATTTGTATGTTCATAGCAAACTGAAAAGTTGCAGAATGCCTACTATCCAGATCAAAAGGAGCCCAATTAGTGGAGATAAAGGTGTGAAAAGTGTCATTTTTTATCCAAGGTCCTGTTAAATTTTAAAGGGCTAGGGGGTTTAACAGACCCATTTCTGAATTCTAAGAAAATAGGTAAATGATCAGAAAGACCTCCACCTCCCACTTAGTGACAAATGAAATGATGTCTGTCCACCAATTTTTTAGTAGCCAGAAACTGTCCAATGTCTTTGCGATTCTCCCTTCCCCACATATGTTATTTTTCCAAGTAGGTTTGAGTTTGATCGGTTCAATATCTAGCCAGTTCCTCTGAACAATTTTCTGAGTAAAATAATCTGTCAACAAATCAGCATGGGCATAAGGCCCCCAAACCTCATCCTTCCCCAATGAAAAATTCAAATCCCCCCTATGATCACCATATCACCCCTTAGAAGAGTATTGTTAAACAGATTATCCTAGAAGGGGATCCTGTTCAGATACAGGCCATAGATATTAAAAATAGTATAAATTTCCACATGATCCAGCACCTTAAAATTCATACCAAGAATAGACTCCATACCCTTGATGTTCAAAACCCTAACCATTCGAACGTTCTAGCCCATGGCCAAATCTCCAGAGCGACCACGAACATTCAAAGTCTCAAAATTCCAACATGGAAACCAACTCACCAGTCTAATTTTAATCACTTAACCTAACCCTAAAGTTTCCTGCAGCAAAAGAACATCAGGGTGTTCTAAATCTATCACCCTTCTAAGCATTGATCTTTTCTGGGGACCAGCCAGACTCCGATAGTTAAAATGCATAATCTTCATCAACGACCCTTCTTTTGGGCATGCACTACTCTAAGTTCTTGTTCAATCAATTGTTGTTTACCTTCCAAAAAATATTGCCATTCTCTAGTTTGATCCTTTGCAATCAAGCATTTTCTACCTCTTCCCCATGAGGCTCGATAAGTTTGTTTTCCCAAGCCCCCTGAAGGCACATTCGTATGAGACCTGAGAAAGTACCCAAAGTCTGAAGACCTCGGTGGAGAATGTTGAGACAAAACCCCACTGTCACTCGAATCTAGAACCAATGGCGAGTCATGTTCCCCCAGTAAAGCAACATATAAGGCGAGGAAACCTCCAAGGGAGGATTCTTTATTGTTATGTTTTTTATTTTTTCCATCCAATCCATTCCAAACAAATTCAAATAACTAGTAAATAAATTAATTGACGGAGAAATGTTAAAAGATGAAGTACCCAGAAAGGAAATGACATGCACAGGTTTACCTACCGAATTATTCACCTCAATCACAGGAAGGGGTACCATTGTCATCTCCATAGGTCCATTGTATGAAGCTGCATCACCCTCCTGCACCACCGACAATGACACAGGAGACATCGGAGCAGAACCCCCACTCTCTTTACTAGACCTTTTTAATCCCCATTGTTTTTCGTGACCATTGAGAGTCCGCACCCCCATACTACAGTCTATCGTCAAGTGTCCATAGCCATGAAACCTCCTACACCTAAAGGGCACATTTTCGTAGTCCAAAAGCTTAATAAACTGAGTTTGGCCCCAAGTAAGAAACATATCTTCCGCCAAACCCTCCTGAATGTTGATGTTAAGTAATATGCGAGCCACCCACTGTAATCTAGATGTCTTGAAAGACATATCAGCTTCAAGGTAAGACCCCAGAATATTACCAATATTGGAAAAATGTTCCTCCATCTAGTATTGACAAGGAAAACCCAGAAGTCGTATCCAGAGAGGCACCACATCCACCCTCTCCCTACTGGCATCAAAGGATGAAATCCATGGTTTTATCAATATTGGATTTTGATCCAAAGACCAATTCCTATTGAGAAACCATTGCACATGCTCTTGCTATTTGAAATTAAACGCATACTAGCCACAGGTAAGACCAACCACATCTGGGACATCCCCTAGAGCCTCCGACCAGCATGCCTCTGCCCGTTTGACAATCGTCTATAACGAGCAATTCTGGCCAATAATGCACCCTACCAATGACAAATTTTCCATTTTCTCAATCTGTTCCCATTCTATTTCCTCCCCCAAAGCATAATTGTATCCCGACCATTTCATTAGAGAGAATTTGAGGTAAAAAATGGGCCTCAAAAGGACCAAAATGTACTCTAAAAATCAACCAATTACATTCTAGTAGATGACATCATCCCCTATGGTTGAGGTGGCATTGCATGAGTTAATAATGCTTATTTGTCACATTTTCTATGGTGGATGAAAACCCATAGTTAACCAAGGTAGTGGTACAAGTACTTTTAAGTCATAAAGTAAAGTACTCACAATAAAAGTCACTTCACACTTTCTCATACAATAATATTATTGTTATTTTCAACTAAAGTACTCACAATTCACTTTCTCATAAAATAATATTGTTGTCATTTTCAAGTAAAGTACTCATAGTTCATAAAAATGTCTTTTCACATTATTTTCTTATTTTCAGGTAAAGTACTCATAATTATTGTCTTACATTATTTTCTATGAGAGACTTAACTATAACACTCCTTTACAATAAAATAAAATAAAATGATTTACAAAATAATAATGTTCTAAAGATAATATTCATAGTTAATTTTTATATATATTTTCACTAGTCAATTTTTAAGAATAAATCAAGTCTTATATTATTTTCTATGAGAGACTTAACTGTAACATTCATTTACAATAAAATAAAATAAAAATGTTTTACAAAATAATAATTTTCTAAAGATAATATATATATATATATAAAACTCAATTTTTAAGAATAAATTATGTTTTATATTATTTTCTATAAGAGATTTAACTATAACATTTATTTACAATAAAATGAATATATCAAAAAAAAATTGTGATTTTGATATTAATTTATTCTAATAATGCAATAAATATTATAATAATATTGTTAAAATTTTACATGTAAATAAATATCAATTAAATCACATTAAAATTAAATTGATGAGGAATGTACTAAATATAAAAAGTCAACATAAATTAAAAAAAAACTCCTAAAAATATTTTTTTTGTTTAATTTCATTTACAAGTTCATGACAAATAAATGCTAAAGGACAATAATTTTTTGGGAATTTACAATGAATCTTAGTCACATCATTGTAGAGTTATTTTATTAATTTTATATATAGTCAATTTAGAAAAGTAACTCAACCATGGTTATTTATATTGTGCATAAAAAGTAGTGTAGGAGGTGAGTTGTCATATATACCTACCCCATAAAACCCCTAAATCATAATATTTTAATATATCTTATATTTTTGTAGTACATCTCTTAGGAGGCCCATTTTTTACCTCAAATTCTCTCTAATGGTTTTTCACCAAGGTTCTTCGTCGTTTTGTTGCTCCCTTGCTATTGACCTTGCCTTTCGCTTTGTTGCTATCCCTAGAAGTATGACCGCCTTTCAATGATGAGCATGAATGACCATGGGGGTTCTTAGAAACATGTGACCGAGACCCATCGCCCTGTGCATCCACCCTCAGGCCCTCACCAATAGGATTACCCACAAAATTATCTCTAACGTATCCATCCCCATCCGCTAGAAAAACTGCAAGAACATCCCGAGCACTTCCAAACTGTAACCCATCTAGAACAGAGGTATCCGCAGGCCCCTGAACCAACCCACATGCATCAGGAAATTCATTGGAAAAATTGAAAGGTTTGTATGGTAAGATAACCAGCGGCGGTGAAGAAAGAAACAAGGTTGACAAAGAGAAACCCTTGGCATCAAAAACCATCATGGGTAAAGCATAAGGTCTCTCATTCTAGGTCGACGAGGCCTCTACCTCATCCCGAGACCCTCCACTTGTCTCATGCCAAAAAATACCCTCCTCTAGGTGATCATGGGAGTAATCCACCAGCTCCTCATCCTCCATAACATCCAATGAAAATGAAAGCCCTCAGTAAAAAAACGGACAGTAGTAAAAACAAGAACTTACCCTAGGTAAAAAAACAACATCCTGAACCCCCAGCTGTATGCTGAAGTATACCCTGACCAGGACCTCTAATCCCATCGAATCCATACACTGGAAAATGTGAGCTACGTCACGTGTACAACGTCAGTCCAAACCTAACCTATGACAAGAACAACTACTCCACAGCCTGCTAACTAGGCTGGAGCCAGACCCATCCCTGTTCTCAACCTCCCATCAGTTGTGTGCCTTCAAACCCTAATGCGCTCCTTAGGTTGAACAATGACTATTCCCACTTGCCTTTCCATACACATTAGATATTATTGCAACCAAGTTGAGTCTTAGTTATGATCAACAAAGTTGAGTTAATTAAGGAATCAACTCCTTAATTTATACAAGTGGTTGTTGAAGATGAAATTGATGGAGTTACATTCAATTATGTTTAGTTGCATTCAATTATGTTCAGTTAAATTTAGTTATATTCGGTTACATTCAGTTGTGTTCAGTTACATGAAATTCCTTTCAATTTTGTTCAATTACATTTAGTTATATTCAGCTACATTTAGTTATGTTTAGTTACATGCAATTCATTTCAGTTCAGTTCAGTTCATTCAGTTAACAACTTGGTAGAGGCAATTAAACTCAGTCAATTATTGGGGGCGTATGGTTGAAGATGAGGTAGTTTTCTCAGTGTTAACAAGTTACTGAAGCATGCAAATATTCACTACCTTCCTTGTATGACCTAATTTTAATTGTTATTAAAGTGTTTTGTACTTGGCAAGATCGCCAGAGTGTTCCATTTGATCTCTACTCTCTTATGCTCTCGAAAAATCAATTTTCTATTGTGTTGTAATAATTCTCTTTCGATTATCATGGCATACTCTAAGATTGTTTGTTGGGATTCTCATCTTTTGAATCAGTGGAGGGTTTTCCCCGGGTATATCATGTGTTCTGTGGTTTGATTTATTTATGTATTTGGATTATTGATTAGATCTATCTGCACTGTAATTGTGGATTAAAGTTTTAAAGTTCAAGTTTATTCATATTTACTCAAACAATAATATATACTACTACTACCATTATGTATATACTATAATTAATCATCATATTATTCCATACTGGCATACATCTATTATTCATATATACATACTATATACATGTATCCTATCGAACCCTCCAAACTTAAGGATTTGAGGCTTCCCTTGCTTCTCCCCTTTCCAAGATTGTAACACCTTGTTTTTACCCTGACTCTTGAGATAAGAATAACTATTAAAAGAGGTCCTTCTATGATGAATGACCCGACTCTTTGTTTATTTGAGATCTAAAAACTTTGTATGGACGTATTTTTTAGGGCATCCGGTTTCTTATGACCAGGACATGTGAGAAGCAATGCATTATTAATGGCATATTACCTATGAATAATTATCTGACATATTGATGTGTAAAATTGTGACTATGAGAATGATGTCGACATTTGGTCAATTGTGAATGCACTGATATTATGATTGTGAAATGAAGAATAATGTGAAGTATCATCACAGATTAAAAGTTGTAAAATGTTTTATTGACAAAATTTATGTAGCATGTACTCTGAAGATATGTGGAGTGTGACGGGAAAGGAAGGTACATAAGCCATAAGAAAGCATATGTATACAAAGACTCTAGATGAGTCGATGACTATGGAAGGTGGTATCAATATTGTTTATGATATGATTTAATTTTGATATGTTTAATGCACATGAGGTATGATGTGCATGGGCTCTGGAAGAGTCGAGAACCTTCAAGAGTTAATGTCAATTTGATACTTATATTATGTTTGAAATCTTGTTTATAATATTTGATGCACATGATGTTTTATGTGCAGATGATGGGATTGTGATTGCCAATCAATCCAAATCAGGTGACAGGGCTGAAAATATTATATGTGTAAGTCTAGAAAATTGGTCGACGCGATGAAATTTGAATAGAATGAGGAAAACTCCAGTTCCTCAGATATGTGTCATGAGGGCAGGTCATGAGTTTGTTAGTCACAAATATTGTATTGTGGGTACGCAATAAGGATTCAGCCTCATTCCCCATGAACCACCTGGCTCTTCACAAGGTAGGAAAAATGAGGTAACATTGGATCAGTTGTCATAACCAACTTCCTTCCTGTGGGAATTATCGAAGGGCATGCTGGGAGCATAACACCTTGATAATTCTAGTCACAACGAGAATGCGACGGTAATCAACATCTATTTTAATTAAGGGAAATAATAAATTGATCATAAATAAATTTAAGTAAATAATAAATAAATAAAATGATAAATTAAATTAAAAATGATAAATGATAAATGATAAATAAATAAATAAACAAATAAATAAAAAAGGATAAATAAACCAAAATAAAGCTAAATTAAGAAATCATTTAACAAAGTAAATCAAGGAACTTGAACTAAAGTAAAATCCTAACTAATCGAAAGAGAATCAGAGAACTAATAATAACTAAAAAAAGGGGTGGGTAAATATAATTACTTAAGCAGGTAAGAAAACTGAAGTGTTAACTAAAAGTGGTGCATGGGATGCATGGGAATTAATGAAAAGGTTAATATCATTAAATTTTGACAGGCAAGTCTTGGGACATAAATAGTCTTGATCACATAGATTGCACAAGAAAAATATAGAGAATAATCATTGCTATTACACAATGAGTTGAAGAAAAATATGAGAAATATTTCATTACAATAATATTCACATTATGGGTGAATATATAATACAATCATCAAGGAATAATTTGAATACCCAAAGAGGTAGGTTAATCTACCAACCTAGACTGACTTAATAGCTAACTTAGTGTGGGAAAATCACCCCTATATCTAACTAGTGCAACTCCAGATCACTAAAATAGTTAATAACCAGTTACAATCAATTAAAATCAGCTAATTGAAGAGGGTAGGTGAATAAAGGCTCCACACTCATTGCATGCATGAAAAACTGGCGCTAGAGACACTAGAAGTGATCTAACTGATGGGATCGGAGCACAACTTGACATGAATGAATAGCTACTAGATTAAAATACTGGACACTGCTGGTGACACTCTGAATTGGTTCCTAATTATAGGGATTGATCCTTAGAGCACCAAAATGCATGCATATAGGTGCAGTAAGTGGGGGATGCCAAGTAGATGTGTCCCCCATGAACTGGTGAAGTGATGAAAACCTCCTAAGCAATGGAAATAAAAAAATAGACTAATGTGGAAAAAGAGAGGATTAATAATAATCCTAACACCCCCTCTTTAATCCTAACTTTGGACAACCTGGGCCCTGGTAACTAAGACCAAAGGTCACGCATTACAACCTAAATGTAAAAATTATTTATCCATGTAAAATGAGAAAAAAGGTAAAACTGCATGGGGAAAATCCTTCCTAAAAAATGGATATGCACAGAATTTAGATGAATATATGTGACTATTTCTTCTTCTTCACTTGAATAAGATGAATGTACTACTTCTTGGTGAAAAAATTTGTGGAGTTGTTGTATATGCCTTGATCATGTATCATTTTTTCAATGTTGTGTAGACAAAAAGCATGAGGATAAACCCCTTGAAGCTCATATTATGGTGACGAAGGAGAATCGTATGAATGATTCTTGATATGAAAAAATAAAATATCATATATGAACATAAATCATATATGGAAAAGATATGTGTGCAATCATATCCTAACCAAAGAACATAAATGAATTAGCAGGCTCAATTTCTAGTGTAGTTGCATAATGGTGGACCTGATCATGAACCTTCTTTCCAAAATTATGTGAAACCTTTATAACTATTTAATAGATATTATGAGGCTGTAAAATATAATAAATTAAGTCATATGGAGCATCAATCAACCAAGGTATAGTGGCTCCAAAATCCGGTTGAGTCACAATAGGAAAACTAGGTGCAACTAGTCTACATTGACAATTGGGAAAATCTGGAAAGTATAAGGATCTAAAATTCGGCCTAATAAAGGTTATATAAGATCCAAATTTAAAAAAAAAAAAACCCATATATATATCCAAGTATAATGAAAACCAACCAATGACAAAAAAACAAAGACATGATAACAACTTTCACCAGTGATAAAGTATAGGAAAACATGAAATTGCCTAGTTTACTAACTGAAGAATTTGGGAGTTGTAGGGTCTTCTGAGTATCAAATGGATGGGATAGAGGTGTCATAAACTGCATATAATCCTGAAAATCATCTTCTAAATCAGATACAGGATAATCTGAATGGATTTGGAAAGAGTTTGATGAAGGAAATTCAGAAATTAATGATGAAAAACTACTATTGAGAGGAGATGGTTTTGGGAGACTGACAGGTATATTTTCCAAGGGTGACAATGATATTTCTAATTTTTATATATCTAAATGAGTATAAAAATCAGATACATAAGAAAAATAATTTATTCTATCAACCAAATCATGAGCATCGTTACCTTTGAATTGCATAGTGTGGCAGTGCCCCTGGGGATTAGCAGGATTTTCCCTTCCTTCTTGTCTTGCAAAATATGGAACGTCAATGTTGTTCCTTTTGAGAAATTGAGTTATGGTGTCCATATTATTTTTAAAACAATATTTTTTATTGTGACAATGTTTTCTACAATAGGTACACTTTGATCTTCCTTTCGTGTTTCCCTTCTTCTTGGAATTCAATCCTTCATCAGTAAAGTAAGAACCTTCATCTTAGGATTCTGACTTTGGCTTCTTCTCCTTCACTTTCAGATTTCCCTTGGACTTGAAATTTTTTATTTCAAGAGAATCAATAACATTATCCTTTTATATTTTAAGAGTCCCCATTTGAACCATATTGATCTTTTCTTGACAGAGAGAATCTATGGATGCATCCATGGATGACATCCTCTAATTTCGAACTGCAAGATTAGTAGCATGGAATGTTGACACAAAAACTGGGTATTCTAGGCCCAACCTCTATGGGTTGGAGACTATTAATTTTTCATATTTATTCTCAATCCCACACTACTTGAGAAAAAGAACTAGTGACTTAAACTTGCTGATGAATTCCTCAATGGTTTCGAATTCACTTGGTCTCAATGAGATTAACTCATTCTCCAATTGATGTCCTCTAAGTTCATATTGCTTTCTGAATAGGGATTCAAGTTTGATCCACACTTCATTAGGTCCTGTCAAGCCATCAATATGGAAAATAATTTTCGGAGACAGGGTGAGAGGGAGAGAGAGAGAGAGAGAAAGCAAGCCATAAGATTCATCTACCTTCCTGTTATGCCACCTTGCTTTCTTAACAACCGCATTAGGCTCTATTTCTAAGGCCATAATAACTCTATAGAGACCTCTACTATGCAATAGTATCTCAGTATTGGATTTCAATTCATGGTAATTGAAGGAAGTCAAGGTGACTATATTAGATAGATCCATGGTTTGTTGCTGCGCTACTAGTGAGAGAATTGAATACCTGCAAAAAACTAGAAAGAAAATTTATGTAAGACAAATCAACCTCTACTTCAACAAAGAGCACAATATCTGGTGCATTAATGGAAGTATCTGAGGGATATTCAAATAGCCTGACCATGATATGATACCATATTATATTCTGACATGAATATCTTGGGACAGAAATGGTCTTCACATAGATTGCACAAGAAAAATATAGAGAAGAATAATTGCTATTACACAATGAGTTGAAGAAAAATATGATAAATATTCCATTACAAAAATATTCACATTATGGGTGAATATATAACACAATCATCAAGGAGTAATTCGAATACTTGAAGTGGCAGTTGAATCTACCAACCTTCACTGAGTTAGGAGCTAATTTAGTGGGAGAAAATCACCACTACAGATAACTAGTGCAACTCCATATTACTAAAATAGTTAATAACTAGTTACAATTAGTTAAAATCAGTTAACTGAAGAGGGTAGGTGAACAAAGGCGCCACACTCCCTGCATGCATGCAAAACTAGCACTAGAGACACTAGAAGTGATCTAACTTATGGGATCAAAGCACAACTTGACATGACTAAATACCTACTAGAGTCAACTGCTGGACATTTTCCATGATACTCCGAGTGGGTTCCTAATTTATAGGGATTGATCCCTAGAGCACCAAAATTCATGTAGACATGTGCAGTAAGTGGTGGATGTCAAGTAGATGTGTCCCCCATGAACTCGTGAAGTGATGAAGACCTCTTAAGCTAGGGAAATAAACAAATAGACTAATGTGTTCGAAGAGAATATTAATAATAATCCTAACAAATAAATCTAAAGAAAAGGAAGAAGGGGTATCTTCATCTTCATCTTCTTCTTCTTCTTCTTCGGTCCTACCATAGTTTGTAGTTGGAACCAATTTGGTGGATCTGAGGTGATTATGGAAGAGTGTGGTTTGGTATGACATGAGTGAGGTCAGGATCCTCCCAGCAGTAGCCTAGCTTTGTACTTCCATTGCTAGCAAGGTATTGTCATCCCTATCGAGCTCGGGGGTCCCAAGGGAAGGAGAGTACCCGTCAGGGTATGATAGGGAGGAAACCGGTGGATCCGACATGATTGGAATATGGCAACAACAACTGCAGTGGAGTGATGACAAAACAACCTTCGGCCTCATCCTCAAATGGAAATGACTAGCGATATCAAAATGTATTCTACTATTGTTAAATTATTTTTATTTGATAAATTAGAATTATTAAAACTAGTTCTACCATCAAGGAAGATCTTAAGGTTTTATGCATGTGAAATGATGAAATTTAAATTAGTGTTTTATCAGATATTAGAATATCTATTTGAAAGAACCGTCAATATGTGTTTATCTTTTCTTAGATTTGATCTGTTTATTGGAAAATATGTATGACCTTAGTTGTAATTGTCAGACCCCTTGGATGGTCGTTACAAAGACCTTTCCCAACAACCCTTCTTCAGGTTTGTATAAATTATATATATCTTTGATCTCTTCTTCTTCACTGCACTTACTGATATTTGATTAGTCTTCAAGTTGCAATCCAATATCTCCGTTGCATGTTCTAACAAGAACTGAATGCATTGATTTCCAACCATGATTAGCGGGCTAACATGTTTGTTCATCATTCACACTACTTCCATATTAGATACAATGCATAAATATAGTCATTAAATGCATACTAAAAGTATAATCCAAGCAAATTGAACATGGATAGAAGGTGATTCTAATATTTATTGAGTATCCCTTATTAAGAACGGGTTTTATCCTATTTGGATTTTTTGATTGCATTTAGGAGCTATTTGAAAATATAGTTGAAAATACTTCTAATACACTATAATCTTGGAATGAATGTTTCAAATTCAATATTTTCAAAGGAAATCCTCTGAATAGACACCACCATCAACAACGTGTATGCACATTTCCCCATCAACGATTTTTCCTAGTTCCAAATTTCAATTTCAAAATTTTAGCTTCCAAGTAAAAATGCAGCTTGAAGGGGCTCTGTTCACAAACGTTTCCAATACTTTCCATGGTTGTTGATGACTCAAAAATGCACCCCTGATCATGCCTAATATCATCATATAACGTTTCTAAGTTTTTTTCATGCTTCATATGGTCTCAAAATATGAAAATCCATCCATTCAATGCTTATCAAAGCGCTGTCATTTTCAAGAAAAAAAAAAACCATACAAGTTCTCTGTAGTTGGGTTTACATCTTTCAAAATACATATAAATTCTTAATTCCTCAAATAACTTTGGGAGGCATGTATGTGCCACTATATCCCCCTCTTTCTCAAGTACCAACAGATAGATATTCAAGGTATATGTTATATACATTATCACTATTACTCCAATATATATATGTTGATGTATGTGTAACTTTGGAAGATATTCGAATGTATATTATCATTGTATGTTGTTGTACCCCTATAAAAGATGTTTTTACCTCCTTTTGGTATGTCATTATTGTGTATAGACCTTGATATACAACCTTTGTTGTAATTCGGGCCAATAGTCCCCAGTGAAACATCATGTAATGTATTTTTGGAGTCTCTCTAGGGGAAGTCGGCCCTGTTAGGGTAAGAGGTCGGCCCCAGCCATGTAATAGGTCAGACACTTGAATAGTCTAAATAGGGAGGAAACCTCCCTCATTTTTACACACCTCACACTCACTCAATTCACATGAGAGAGAGATAGAGATAAGGAGGAGATATAGTTAGTTGTTTGAGACTCTTATTTCTGGTTTTGATCATCTTATGACAGTCCTTGTTACTGTACTATTCTGAGGAAGTTTGTGGGTTTTTCTCCTTTATGGTTTCCCTGGTGAAAATATTTGTGTATTGTGTATCTGTTTTATCTTATGCATATTGTTGTACTTATTATTCTTTTAGATAAATATCCTAACTAAGTGTTATACCATGAAATGTCACTTCTTCGTCTAAGTAACAATTCCATTTTGTCGTTACACAAAAGGACATTATGGATTGAACTGGCCATAACTTTATAGATGGATTATATCCTTGAAACATACTTTCTCCTTCAAATTTTCCACTTTTTAATAATGATTTTTCCGTGCATTCACAGGTATTGCTATAGAAATTCGTGTGTCACTCACAGGTAAGCCCATATGCAACCTGCAAGTTATCTATGAAAATTTGTAATCGTGAATTCCCTTAAGGAAAGTTGTGGGACACTCACGAGTATCCCTATATATACCCGTGATTTCCATTAAAAAAACATAAAAATAAAAAAATGATTAGTTTATGGGAGGTCGGGTTTGGGTTTGTAACTTCTCTAACTCCCCTAACCAACCTAGGCCTCGAAACCTCTCCTAACCAGCAACTATAAAGAGAGGGGAGGGGTATAGGATAGGGGAAGCAAGTTTGAGAGCATGGTTATGCTGGGGGAATCCATTGGAGAGAGGAGAAAGAGGACTCATTTTCTTGGTCTACATAAGAATATTGTCTCATCGAGGGCTGTAATGTTTCCTGAAACTTCTTAATAAAGAGTGTCTTTCTTCTATATTTGTCCTAGTCCATGATTTTGTTGTTATGAATCGTGATCTATATTTTTATTTATTTCTAAATGCAGTTGTAATATGTTCATGATTCTTTATACAAAAATGAGAGATATTGTGGAGGATTATCAATCTTTATTGCAGGTATAGAATATCAGAAGGTTGAGGAGCATCTGAGGAAGTGGGTTAAAGCTTGGATCAACTATCAATAAAAAGGTACGTATCCCATTCACTCCATTTCTCTTATATATGTTTCTAACCGATGATTTCTGCAAGCCATACACTAGTATGTTGGTGACCCTAAGACCCCAAGTCATAAGGTAGATATCCCTCACAACATAATGGGTGACTCCACTGGGAGTCTAGATTGTGTTGGGGCCTCTTAAATCAAGTTTTATGTCCAATTTTCTCTCTTTTTGTTTCTGTCGTGATCTGGAACTATCTGATTTTCAGTTAGTCTTTCTGGATCTTTAGGATTCATGGTCTCTTAATTTTTCTTTTGAAAATTTTTAGAACCACTCATGGGTTGATGTACTTAAAGTCATGAGTTCTTAGTTGAAGTTGTGGGTTTCCTTAAGAACAGTCGTGAGTGACTCGCATTTTTCCCACTAGACAGTCACAAGTTCTTGTAGGAGAGTGTCCAAGCTCTTGGGTTTCCCTTTTTTGAGCATTTTTGGAATTTGACTACTCTTTTGGGGCTGTTTCCTAGGTTTTTACTGATATGTTGTCTAGTGCAATTCATTGTTGACTTGTTTTTACAAGCTTTATGATTGAGTAGGTTAGGTTTAATACATGTGCAGGATTTTGTTTAGGTCTTTCCTCTTGGATTTATTGGTTGAAGTGTAAGTGATTCTGTGAGTTTTTTTCCCTCTATGAGTGCTCTGGTATGCTTTCCCATGTCTGATTGCTTTAATAGTTGTCTAGAATTTTCATTTTTTCCATTATTTTGATCTAATTTGTTTCCAACTCCAGTTGTTCAGTCCAAGTAGGTTTTTGGACCAATTTTGCATAGTTTTCAAGGTTGTGATTATAGGATCTGAATATTGTTTCTTGCATTTATACATGTTCATACTTTTTGAATTGCTTAGGTGCATTAGTTTGCATTTATATTTTGACTTTTGAAAAGATAAAATGAAAACAAAACATTTAGTTGTATTGTTAGTTGTATGTAGGCTCATTGTATGCTCGTTTTTAAATTGTTTTCAAAAAGAAAAAGTAAAAAACTCTTGTGTTTTTCAAAGTTTGTTAAGCAAATTCCATTTGTTTTTGAAAAGGGGAAAAAGAATTTAAATAGTATTTGTATTTGAAACTTTTAATTTTTTTTGTGCTTTTACTTTCAGTTGATTCATAACACCATGAGTTTCACTTCCATTACCTCAGTAATAATAACCCTAAAAATAACGTTATTAATTAAAATTTACTAGTGACCTTTTTATTTGTAGGGCCTACATCAACTAGCTTAGGATATGATCTTGGACTAGGTCATCTTCAACTATCCACTATCATTTAAACTCGGGCTTAATGGATTATCTTCTAGGTAAATCCAAGTTTGCAAGAGATCAACCGGAAAGATCCTATAATACATGAGTTAAGCATGAGGTCGTGTGAGGTCTTAGTTTCAAGGATACCCCTCCAATACTTTGTTAGAGAATATACCATGATTGTTGTGCATATGGGGTTTCTTTCAGTACCACCTTGGGCCCTGTGAGGTGCTGATGTTATTGGAATTTTGGGCTTAGATACCCTTCCCATGCACAACAGTCAGACCTGTGATTGTTCAGCAAGAATCTTTTTATAAGCTTGGTAGCCTTAGTATCCAGACTTAGGATTCTCTCACAGGTGACGGTGGAAGGTTATTTACACTGTACTTAGGGAAGACTTGGGAGGAAACCCCAGATAAAAATTTGGTAGGGAGGTTCGGTGATTAAAATGCTTGCACCCAAAAAACTTATCATAGAACCCCTATTAACTGTTCTTTGATATTCATCAGTTTGTTTTAATCCCTAATCATCGCAGATGCTCCTTTGGAAGGTATATATTTCACCTTCCAACATTGGAGCCTCCACCGCCACCTCAAAGGTAGATATTGGATGCAAATAGTTCTTTTTGAGTCAGTTGGTGTCAGTGAAAGTAAAGGGGAACCTGAAATTTGTTATACTCAGACTGATACCTTGTCAGTGGAAATTGAAGAATTTCAAGATGAAGAGTTTGGAAGGAAATATAATTCACCCCTCAATGACCTTAGAGATCCCATTTTAGTGCAATTTTGTTCGTTCGGTCAACCTGGTATTGGTGTTCCTTTGATTTTTGTTATGTCTAGGTCATGAGAAGGTATGGGGGATATGTCTACCTCCACTTCAGCCATGATTTCCATTGGAGTCTCTCCATAAACGATGAGTGCTCCAATTCTAAGTGTGTCTACCACATCAGTGGTGTCCTTGAAATTTAATTCATCCACCCTGAAGTGGGCCAAGTGGTCGAGTGGCTAATCCCTTAGCACTGCTAAACGCTGTTGGTCTATCTAGCATGGTTGTCACTAGGATACCAATTTTTTCGTTTACTTATTCTTCATTATTTAAAAACACTCAAAGTGGTCCTAGTAGTTCCACTTCATTTGTCCAAGGCTTTCCATTGTATGGAGGACACATTCCTCCATCTACCCCTTATGTAGGTCCTTTGCCTACTTATGTTGGTGTGTCATCTAGAAAATCGAACCCTTTTTCAGGGTTCATATTTCAACCTTCTATTAAAGTGTTGGTTGCACCTTTCGAAAGCTCTCCCTTCTCACTTTTTAGTGGGTGAATCACAGCTCCTATTTCTGCAACTCCAACTTCGACAGGAATCAATTGAACGTCGTATAACACACCTCAGGTCATTAATCCTTCATCCTTTGGGTGAAACCTTTTTCAAAACATTGTTAGTTATTCACATTCGGTGGTTGGGGGTAACCCCAACCTATCTTTTGGGAACAGTGGTGTAGGCACTTCCTCACCTTAGACTCCTCCATACCAAGCTTTGGCTTGGCCCAGATTACCCTTTCTAGAAACTTTAAACTTGTCATAATTATCAAAAGTCATGAATGACCATGTGCACCAAGATCCTACTTGGCCACCATTTTCGATTAAATTACCTTCTGACATACCTAAGTTTGAAGAGAAAACCAGAGAGGATCTAGGTGACCATGTGACGCCATTCCATTTGTGGTGCTCCTCCAACTCATTAAACGATGTGTTTTCTCCTTTCACACACTTGGGGGGGAACATGGCACAAATATTCAAGACACTATGTGTGTCCTTGGGGGAAAGTATCGAGTCAAGGCTGTCACTTTGTTCTTGACTCCTCTGTTTAGGCTCAACTCATAACGAAGCCAAGGGGGGTAGACCCTATTAAGTTACTAAGGAAAATTACTCTAGTATGATGATGTTTATACTGAATGAGTTGTTTAGGAGTTGAAATTAAACATTAATAACCATAGATGAAAAGATAACAAAATGAGCACAAGAAAGCACAATGCTGACACACACAATATATATATATATCAAAAGATTTAAACATAGAACCAGTGCCTTAAAAATGGAGTCATGAAAATAATCAAAGTACTTGCATGTTCTTGGAGTGAATGTTTTGCGATTGTCTCTTGGTATATTTTAAGTTAATGTGAAATATGAATGGATTAAATTAGGCAAGAGGGGACTCTAGATATACCTAAGGGGTACTTGGAGTATGTCCAAAAATAAACCTTCACGACTACCCGCAAGGAATGTGTGGGCTGAATGGAGTCTCTGAGACTGTGTTCATAATACACCCCAAGGTGTAACAGAGATTGGTGCCCCTAGGTCACTGTCTAGAATTTCCCACTTCCTTTGGGTATTTTTCCACCGTTTATGGTTTGATCGAGGCGTTGGATTTTCGCCTGATGGTGGTTAATTGGGGAAGGTGAAGACTAATTAATCTAGTCACTCATGTTGCTTTTGATGCAACTTGACTGATCAAATGAACCACAGCCAAGTGTAGAGCATACACACCAGAGTCTTGTCAATTTTAGTAAATTTTAAAGGATGAGTTTTTTAGAAAGAAAAAACATTCCAGGAACCTCTTTCGGTCCAAGTGGACCTCAATCGTCGAATCAAAGGAGGGGTTTATTTTAAAATATTTATTGCAAATATTAATTATAAGCAGCAAAAAGGAAGCAAACCACAAGTTTTCTAATTAGTCCTACCACGCATCTCTTTCCCCTTTCGGATCAATCGGGAAGTCGTGGGTTAAGTATTAAAGTTAATTTGATACTGTAATATGGAATATATGATAAAGTAATAAAATCATGTTATTCTACATCAATGAAACTAATATAGAGCAAGAAAAAATAAGAAATTGCAAAAAACGACAAAAAAGGCGCGAATCCCCCCAAGGGGGATGGGGAATGGGCTCGAAAGAGCCTATTCGGAGAAATGTTTTATTATATGCTGTTAAAATATCAGTAAAATTATCTGAAACCTCTTGTTTCTTATATAGGATGAAACCAATATCTTACAAATTGCCCAAAATTAAAATTTCAGTAAAAAGGGAGACCCCTGGGGGGATTCAGATGATCCAAAAGCCACTTTCGAATAGCAGCTTATCCTATTTATGTTATTCCTATTAAAATACAGAGAGATTATTATAATTAAATATTCCCAAAATCACTTTGAAAGTACCTTTGGGTCAGCCTACTTTAAACCAAAAAAACCTAAGTTAAAACTAGTTAAAACGGTAAAAAGGAACCAAGGAAAGCAAGCCTTCCTTGGGATCTTGGATTGTTGTTTGGGAAGCCAATGAGATTTGAACTGATTTCTGGATTTTATCTTTTAAAAATAGAAACATAAATCTAATGCATGAAAACTATGGATTCTCTTTAAATTGCCATGCAAAACAGACGATTTCCCTAAACTAGATCTAGAATGCTTTATGAAATTTTTTTAGGAATGAGATCTAGATTATGAGCCTTGAAATAATAGATATATGTAATTTTTAATTTAATATAATAGATATGAATAATGACGAATCTTGTAAACAAAGTAACCAGGTAAAAAAAATTGATTTTTTGAAGGAGGAAGAGAGAGAAAGAGTGTTGGAAGCTTGGGAATGTTGGGCGTTGGAGTTTGCTTTGGTGGAACACCGAGGGACTATATCCTCCAAAATATCCTGAAGATGAAATCCATCTCAACCCCTTCTACAAGTTATATCACCTGCAACTTATAAATCCTTGCACAAACAGATGGTTAAAACATAGGTGCTGCTGGAAAAAGATGATTGGAAAGCATGCAATTAAACTTAAAATACATGCAACTCCAAGAGATCTGAAACAAGTGAACAGTAAGAGGATAAATAAAACTAGAATAATATCTTACCCCAATTGGAGGGATCTCTCTCCTTCAAGGCCAACAATTAACCAATAGAAAGCAAAGATAAATAACACAGACTATACCTCATAAGCACTTGACAATCACCATCCACACATGAAGAGCATTACACCATAGATCTTGCCTCCAAGGATTATTTATTCCAAAATAGAAAATAACACAATACAATAGAAATATATTCTCAATCCGACTCTAACTAGATTGGAAGAGTTAATCTATGCTTTATTTATAGCAAAAACAGGAAATCTAGCCCAGGGGGGGCGCAATTCCTAAGGAGAGAGAGACTGCAGTTGCATGTGGAGTCAATATGGTCTTGATCTGTGTCTAACTGAGCCTGATCTGAG
Organism: Pseudotsuga menziesii; assembly: GCA_001517045.1. Taxonomy (NCBI): domain Eukaryota; kingdom Viridiplantae; phylum Streptophyta; class Pinopsida; order Pinales; family Pinaceae; genus Pseudotsuga; species Pseudotsuga menziesii. Next base: position 88,407 of record LPNX010239763.1, on the reverse strand, counting down.
TCTCACTGAGTGCAACTGTCAATCATAGAGCTGATCTGACTAATACCTCAACCTGTTAATTGAAGCATCCACCAAAACTCATCCAGATGAGCCCACACATGTGGAGGAGAGAGGGAGTGCGCAATTCCCAAGATTGCATGCAATAATGTACTCTCTATTTAGCCCATATCAGCTCCTTCTATCAAGGAATGGTTAGATCCAGTCAATACCAAGCCGATGAGAATGATTTTAGTCAAATCGGAGAAAATCCCAATGATTTAGGATTTTGAATTTTCTCCATTATTTAATTAATTTATCAATTAAATAATCAATATTTGATTTTTAGGGATTTTTGACCTAAGTGATGGACAAATCACTCAAAACTTAGAAAAAGTGGGTCTATGGGTTTATATGGCACTCTGAGCTTGAAAATGAGCACCCCCATGACTAAAACTGATTTCTGATCCCACTTTTATTACAAAACCAATTTTTCCAATTAGACTATTAAAAAATAGCCTAAGTTTTGTGGAAAAATTAAAATTAAAAAAAATTAAAACCTAGGGGGACTTAGACATGTTCATATGACTCGACCATAATGCCTATCATGTTTATACATTGACACATAGACTCTAATAACCTCAATAGGCCTAAATGCCAAGCCGGCCACCCCAACTTTGGAGGTATTGAGTGAAAAACTTAGAAATTATCAGTCGTTTATTCAACAACCAATAATAACCAAGGGAAAAAACACCTTGGGCCAATCGGATTGAAAAATAAAGTCTAAGAGACTGAGTCTTTTATAGACACTATCATGCTAGAACATTTTATTACAACTCCCCTATGGGGTATGAACATGTGTTATAGTACAACACGCACTTCCTAGAGGCACTTCCAAAGATTTTCTGAAGTCCGAACAAATCATCTTTATCCTGTTCACCAGGCTCACTTGATAAAAAAACCACTAAGTACAACTTAGGTGGTAACATGATGATTCAATTCAGATGAGTCTTTTTCAATGAAATCTTATCAGTGTAGCATCCAAATGGTAATTCGAACTCTGTTTGTTGATTATGACAGTTTTCTTGATTTAGCAACCTTTTTTATGAACCGCTTCCAGCTTCCAGTCCGGTATGATGTCGGTACAGACCTTCTGTTGACATTTTGGTAGAACAAGGCCACTCACATATCTGGCCACATTTAGGAGTGGAGAAGAGGGAAGAGGATTATTAAATCCAATATTCCTCCCAAATTCATGTCAGAATGGTTTTTGAAGTCTCTATTGTCGTATATTTCAAACTATGTTTCAATTTCGAGAGTGACCTCAGAGGAGGAGGCCATAATCAAGGCCCAACAATTGGATTTGATATATCCCTATTTTGGGATTCTTTATGAGATTATCCATGAGACACCAACATCCAACACAAAATTTGCTAAGCCCAATCCTGGAACACATGCTGATGGTGCGGTAGGTTCAGTTGACTCACCAACTATAGAATCACTGGCCAAACATATACATGAACTGTCAGTGAACCAATCTACAGTGGAAGCAATGAAAGATGCCACCCCCTTACCCCATAATGTGGATGTTTATTCTACACAATCTACCCAAAAGGGTACTCAACAACTCGGTGGGAAAAATAAAAAGGGTAAGAAGGGTGATGGGAATCAAAACAAGCAGAAACCCACAAATAATGTTGTGGGCGGGGGAGAGAAAAATAAAGTCAAGTTTCCTTGCAACCTTTTCTAGGAAGACCATTTGACCTATCAATGTCCCTTAATGGATCAAGCACAGAAGTTGTTGAAACAAAAAAAACCTGTCATCTTGAAGGATTTGTTCCCATAAGGATAGAATGCAACTTCTAGTGATCCAAAAAACATTGGGGATATGCAAAATGGTCCTTCTACTTATCAGTATTATATCAATATGGTATGATCCCATACCTTATTACAGACCATAGGTAATAATTATGAAACAAAGGCTCAGCAAAAAGATAAATATATTGTCGAGACATCAACCCCATTTTCAATTTATAAACCGGTTGATACTATGCCGAAGATACCAAAAGGTGTCTTCAAAAATACATTTCACAACCCTAATGTGAGGGCCGCTTCGAACTACTCGGTTATAGAAGACTTGGCACAAAATCCTTGTGTGATTTTATCCTTATAATTTCTACATATTTGTCCTTATTTATGATAATTGATTCACAGTTGGATCTAGGATCCTGAGAAACTCTCACAATTCGATATTGTTCATAATCTATGCACAAAATGGTTGAAAGAGTGAAAAATAAATACACACATGAGATCAATAACATATATTATGAATTTCCAACATGTAACTATGTTTGGATCATATATATATTACAATAGGGAAAAATTGTGAGGCTTTGGAATCCATCTGGATGCATACAAGTGCCAGCTCAAGATTTGACCCTCAAAACCCCCTAGGTGGACCAAATAGATTCCTAATCATCCCAAACGGTCACAACTATGTGTGTGAACATGGGAAATGCATTATGGAACATAAATTGAGGTATGAAGGTTGCGAGTGAGAACATGGGTGAGTGGGAGTGGCTCTTAGAGGCAATAAATGCCCAAGGAAGGCCAAAAACCACCTAAATCATGCACTAGCGCCTCTAGTCAAACAATATCCCTAAAAATGGGGAAAGGGGAAAGCACCAAGGTAATATATAATCAATGAGACCACCTTCCAATCAGAATGATCAACTGGTAGCATTTCAATTGTTAGAATGATCAACCTCGAGCGCATCAACAGTGGGTGAATGATCAATATCCCTAAGTATAGACCATAGAACATTGCATGGAAGAAAATGAAATGTTTCCTAAGGTATGAAATCATGTATTAAGGTGTATTATTTCTCTAACAACCCCCATTAATCATAACTTAGTATATCTTAACCAAAAATATCATGGAGGCCTTAGCAACAAAGGCGTCACCTCATCAAACAGAAAAAATTATTTGTCCATAAAAACAAGCTAAGGAGGAAATCCACATGGGAACAAAATCTCCCCTAAAAAATGGACATGAAGCCACAAATATGAAATTAAATAGTATCCATCACCATGTATCAGCCACTCCAAGAAGGTCTTCTCTGTGAAGCACTTAGTGAAAGTGTTAGCAGATTGATCTGCAGATGGGAAATATTGCAAGGCTATCACCTGATCATGCACCAAGCTCTGGATGTAGTGCATGTGTGTCTCAATGTGTTTGGTCCTCTATCGCTACATTAGATCTATGGAAATATTGATTGCACTTTTATTCTCACACCAAATGACTGTGGTTGAATCAAATACAACTCCAAGTTCCCGAAGAATACCTTGCAACCACACACATTGTGTAGTTGTGTTCACTCCTCCTCTGTATTCGACCTCAAATAAATATAGGGATATGGTGTGTTTTTTATTTCTTAACCAGCATATGGGACCTTGTGATAGCATGAATACATAACCTTAAGTTAAATTCATGTCATTGGGATCTCCAGTCCAATCAAAATCAAAAAATCCTACTAGTTCTAGTAGAGAACCAGTAGCATAGTTTACCCCGAAGTGTATGGTTCCTTGCACATAGTTAAGGATCCTATTTTTTATATTTTTATCATTTAAGAAATATGATCTTAGGATCTTATCTAAAAGAATAACATGCACAACAAAAATCACAAGAGATAAGATACACAAAGAATTTTCCTCGGGGAAACCATAAAGGAGAAAACCCCGCAACTTCCTTAAAGATAGGATGAGCACCAATGGCAGTAGTAAAACCTAAAGATAGAAAATATGATCTCCACAGCTATTCTCTCTCTCTCTCTCACTTGAGAGATATTCTCCTCTCTCACTCATGCGCCCCAGTGAGTGAGTGTGTATGTGTGATAAATAGAGAGGCTCACTCTCTATTTATATTTTTTTGTTCACTTAATATATGACTCTGTTATGTAGGATTGAGTAATCCTAACTAGGGTACTAATGACCTGACTTACATTAAATTACCTAGGGATGAATTCTATAGGAGAGTCTAATAATCCTAGTGCCCCAAAACTGCAGGGAATTCAACCCTTGATCAATAAGGAGGGTTACACTCTATGACTTTGCATGACTTGTTTACATTATTGAATCTCCCGATAGGAACATCGAGGCATGACATGACTCAATTACATTACAGATACTTCCTGGAATAAACATCAGGGTACAATACATAAGATATACAAGTGAATACATAGGAATGTATTCTCTTGACACAATTCATCAGCACAAGTCTTCATCTGTATATCATCATCAAACCTAGATCATCACTGGATCAACATCAAGTCTGGATCATCATTGGATCAACATCAAGTCTGGATCATCATTGGATCAACATCAAGTCTAGATAATCATTGGATCAACATCAAGTTTGGATCATCACTATATCATGATTACTGGATCAACATCGAGTTTGGATCATCACTAGATCATCATTGGATCATCATCATCATTACTACTTCTGCCATCTCGATCAACTGGTGCTATCTCTCAATTCTTCTCATCATAGGAAGTTCTACAGAGCTAGCCCTTTTTCATGCTGGTTGTAGTCCTATCCTCCATGTAGGTATTCATCAATAGAACCAACCATTTTTCATGCTGGATGTATCCTTGACTTGTAAGGACTTCCCCTACAGAGCCAGTCCTTTTTCATACTAGATGCAGCACCTTGCCTCTTGCAAGGATTTCCCCTATAGAGCCAGTCCTTTTTCATACTAGATGCAGCACTTACATTTGACCATGGGAGGAACCAATCCTACCACCATGTCAGAAAAGCATAGCACTTATATTTGACCATGGGAGGCCCCGCCTACCACCATGTAAAAAGGGCTCAACACTTATATCTAACCATGGGAGGCCTTGCCTACCACCATATCAGAAGGGCTCAGTGCTTATACTTAACCATGGGAGGAACACATCCTGCAACCATGTCAAAAGGGCTCAACACTTACATTCGACCATGGGAGGCTTGGATTTCCACCATGTCAAAAGGGCTCATGGAATCATCACTTCCCCTTGGAGGGAACCTCGATCTGGAGAACACCAAGCTTCTCCCTGAAGTACTCAAACTTCACTCTGGCCATTTCTAGCATAGAATCACATCATGGCTGATTACGTCCAAGTATAACCTGTGAGCTTCGCCAGTACCGATTACATCCAAGGACAACCTATAGGATTGTTTACATCTGAGAAACCTACGAGCTTCGCCAGGATTTTATGCTCAGACATCGTATCTAACTAGCTATGCTAGAAATCCCTCTTTCGAGAGATCTCGATCTGGATCACATACTGGAGCTTCATTGCTCCTCTCTACATCATACAAAAAATTTAAGTGGAAACATATTTTTCCTTGGTTGTACTCAGTTCCATACATGACTCCTTCCTGTTAAACCAAGAGATCACACTTGATCCCATACTGAAGAAGCGCCTCAAATTTCTCTTCCTATCAATGGTACTACCTGCCCAATCTGAATCCACATAACCCTCCAGGTTAATCTTCTGATTCGACTCATACTTGATCCCATAGTCAACTGTACCCTTTAGGTACCTCATAATATGCTTTGTAGAAATCAGGAGAACATGTCTCGATGTGTTCACAACAAAGCAAATATCTCGTCTCATATTCGTGAGGTACATCAAGGAAAAAATCATCTGACGATACATCTTAGTATCAACCGTCTCTGATGAAGCAACACTCAATAGCTTCAGGTTCGGTGCCATAGGTGTGGTCATGGCCTTGTAGTCCATCATATTGAACCTCTTCAGGATCTATACTACATACTTCCCTTGTCCCAAGGAGATTCCATCGACATTCTCCCACACCTCCATGCTTAGAAATTAGTGCATCATATCCAAGTCCTTCATCTCAAACTCAGGAGCAAATATCCTTCTTGCAACTTTAATTAGTTCCTCTTTTCTGTTAGGAACAAGTCATTGACATATAACAGGAGGATCACTGGTATTCCACCTTCAACCTTGAATTAAAGGTTGGAATCCACTTTACTCTCAGTAAATCCTAGAGTCATCAGTAAGCTATCCATCCTGTCGTACCATGTCGAACTTAGGGATCTTCTGCAGTCACTCCCTTTGAAGAGGAGCATCATTCTTCCTCTGTCTTTCATACTCTATGCACTGAAACATTCTATACCAGAGTGACAAGTAGCTTCCTCTGCTACTAATATTCTATGTATCCATCTAGGGTCACTAGATACCAAGATCCTCTATCTTGAACCTTTTCAAAAGTTCTTCTCGCACCCATCTGTGAGCTTGTCATCCTCTATAGTCTTTCATATTCAACCTTGTATCAAAGGTTAAGATCTTCATCACTCTAGGTGATCTTCAAGCTCCTCATGTATGTGTTATCCCATGGGTTCCTTCTATACAAGGCCTTCTTTCATTTGCACACATGATTCTTCCTATCATGTGTATTTCTAGTGGCTGCAAATGTCTCTTCGTAGTCTATGCCTCGTGCCACGAATCTTGCCTTGTATCCCATGATGTTGTCATCTAATGCATGTTGCATCTTGTAGATCCATATGGAAGATACTACAGAATTTCCTTCAAGTATTCAATATCGCATCCTAGACATCATTGTATTCTCCTTCCCTTTCTTCTTGGCTACTTCTTCATAGCTGGAAGGCTCTGCATCAATGATGTTGCTCAACAGTGTCACATAATTGGAGTGTCTCTAAGGCCTCTTTCTTTATTTTGAAAGTATCGTCATATTATTATTCATCTTGGATTCTTTCTTGAACTATCGTCTCTTGTTCTTTGGAACACGTCTCGTCCTTCTTTTCTTGTAGGTGATTGTACATGATCTTTCCTACAAGTCAAATGCATTAGTTGTATTGTTAGAAACATTTCATAAGGCATATTCATAATGGAAAATTTGTATGCATAAATATATGATCATGCAACTATTTTAGCCAATACAACATTCATCCATATCTCACGGAAACTTTCTAGATGCCTTCCATCTCTACCAGAACAACATTGAGATTGTGCACTAATCCAATATGTCAGCAAAGAGGTTTCATTCTAGATAAGTAGCAATGGAGAGTTGTATAGCACCATGAGCTACTTACCCATCACATCCATATTAATAGTATACTTCATTAATGAAAACATTTTATCATGCATAATACATCAACTGCATATAAACAAATGCATAACAAAACAATATCATGAAATGACAATTGAATACTTATCTTTATTTGTTTCGTGGGTATACTCCTTCTTTCAGCTTCATCGTCTTCTTCATTCATAACAACATCATTTCTTATCCAAATTCTTAAGATGGATAAGAGGTTCTTCAAGAATTGAGTTCTTCATATTCCTCATCGCTTGAGCTATCTTCTTTGAATCGTGAAATCTTGATCTTCAGTTGCTCCTATCTTCCTTTCTTATTATGAGCCAAGCTTCGTCTTGTGTGCACTCTTCCCAGATTCTGCTGAAGGTAATCACTTCTTTCTAGAACACATTCCTCAAATGAATAAATCCCTTGATCTTGGGAGGCCATTCAAGGTGGTTATCACAACTTCTGTATTCTTTGCTTCTTCTTCTACTGCTTCAAGTTGTTCTTTGATTTGAGAGACCCTTGTAAAGTATGACTGCATGGTCTCTGCATTCTAGATCTTCACATTCTTCAACTATTTTCTCAAACTCATCTTCCGATTTATGTTCTTCCCTTAAAATATCTTGGTCAAGGAATCAAACATCTCTTTCAGTGTATTTAGGTAAGACACTTGGGGTATAAGGTGACAATGATCTTCTTGGCCTTGACCAATCTCTTCTTGTGTAAGGCTTGTAGCCTCATCTCCCTCTGGAACTAGAACATATCCTGTTATGTAGGTGTCCAATTCATTTTCTTCAAGAACAAGTGAGATCCAATACTTCCATGTTTGGATAATGTCAATATCACCAAGCTTGTCATCAAGCTGGTGTGATTAGACATTTTGAAATAAGACCCTCAAATGTAAATAGCAAAAGATTAGATCTTACCGATTTGAGGTGTCCATCCTGGTTCCGGAGCTGGCTGATCTAGGGTTTGTCAGAGAAACCCTAATTTTAAAAGACTTGGAATCTTTCATATCTGATTGAATAGAAATATAGACCTCTTTAAGGTGAGCTTTCCAATGTACTCTTTTCTGAAAACAGTGGAGGGAAGCTCCGAGAATAGGAATCCCTAGTTTACCAATTTCTTCTGCAAAAATTCTTGCTACTGTTTCTGTGGTATATCCAAACTTACTACTCCTCTGTGTTTGAAATTTTCTAGTGAGGTATCCTCATATTTCCTTGTTCCAAAACCATAGGTTTTATCAGAATTGGTTTCAAAAATTGGGACTTATGAGTGTTTTCCCAAGGTGACCTACTTTGTGACTGTTCAGCATAGCAAAGTTGTATGGAATGCCATGTGTCACTGTTTCATATTCTGGGTCTGAAACTTTTTCCAAAGAAATTATATTTCGTTCCCTTTCTAGGAAATCTTGAGAAATTCATTTGGACCTTTGTAGCCCGAGATATAGCAATTATCCTCCTGTGTCCTGTTTGGGGAGGAATCCTGGGAGAGGATGGAACCCTAAATTGGAGGAATAATATCTCTTAGAATATAGTGAATCAGAGTTTTAAACTTGTACCTAGTGTACATCAGGAATTTATCTTTGACTCGTGAAATTTTCGGCACCTAGTCTTTCTCCAATCTCAAGATATAGCGAATCTACCAAAACTTATTAGTTTTAGTATTTTAGGGTTTTTCAAGCCCGTGGTGAAACTAGGGTTTGAATTTCCTGGATTTTCACCCAACCAAAAATATCGACCCAGGTCTCTAAAATTATATTTTGATGAGGAGAGTAATCCTATGCTGGCCTCACTCAAAAATTCCTCTTTTGTGAAAATCCCTAATTTCCCGCAGCAAAAATTGAAAATGCCCGGAATCAAATTCCGCTTCGATAGAAAGATGCGCCCTTCAATGGAGAGTTAGACTAGCATCATTTTGCTGAAGGATTGTTGAGAGAGACCCAAAAAGTAAGAAGCCCTAGATTTTGCAGCTACGTAATATCTTCTTCTCAGGTTAGATCTGATACCATGTTAGATTTTTATCATTTAAGCAATATGATCTTAGGATCTTATCTGAGAGAATAACATGCACAAAAAAAATCACAAGAAACAAGAGACAAAGAATTTTCCTTGGGGAAACTGTTAGTGTTGGGATCATGCCCATAGGTTGGGAGAAAAAAAGGGCTCTCTCTCTGGCAACACCAAAACCGGTTTAGACTGCGCCTCTGGCCTTGCACAGTCAGAGAGGGATCTCTCACTTGTTTTCAGTTTTACTTCATGTAAGATATTCGATCAATAGTGGTCAGGAGGTCAGACTTCTGAATGGAAAGAAGTGTGTTAATGTGAAAAGCAAGTGGGACTATCAGGGTAAGGGACCCTTGGAAATGGAGTCGAAGTTCCGGATAAGGAACACTTGCAGGAGGTAAAGAATGGCGTGAAGTTACAAACGGAGGCAAGATAGTCATCAATCTTGCAATCAGGAGATATTTAGCGGGTGATTAGTAGATGAGAGGGAACAACCCATCACGCAACACACCAATAAGATGAATTCTACGTAACTTTAGAAGAAAACTTAATGAATGTCTGAAACAACAAGCGTAGCATAGCATGTATGAATTCCAAATTGTTATACACTCATTTCAGACATGAAATAAATTAACAAACTGGAATGAAAATAGACGAACATTTCACGTAAAGAAAATACATATTGAAAGAAGCAACGACACAAGAATCTTTCTCTTGAAAGAAAATCCTTCCTCTGTAATTTTATTCATATCACAAATATCAGATCTTATTTAGAATAGAGAGCCTTAGCCCTTAAGGTTTCCTAGCCAACTAGATAACTCTTATCTCCCCCTATTGGGAGTGTATTTATACTATTTCAGTGCTGATATTACTCTCTGAAACAAACCTAAAAATTGTTTCCAATCACAATCATGCATTAACAATATATAGAGAGGAACTACTACGAAGATTTACAAATATGAGCAAACATTATGGAGAAATTGGGTGCACTCGGCCTAGGTGACAGCCTGACGTGCTCAGCTACTATTGTGGATTATGAGTATGACGCCTTTCCTTTTGATTTCAGGTGAGTCACCCTTTAATGGGTTTTGGACCTTTTAGCTGGCCTGATGAGACAACATGATGCTCTTTTTCTGTCTGAAGTGTGTGTTTTCGCCGTGTTCAAATGCGGCTTTCTGCATGGGAACACACTTGCATGGCAGTTTGCAACTTTCCCCTGCTCAACCTCATCCACCACCTCCTTCCCCTCTGGGAAACACTGTCGGGCGTGGGGTCTGGAAGAAGGGTTGTATTACTCCTAGTTGAGGAAATCCTTTTCGATGGCTTGTAATTCTTGTACTCCTCACCCACAGTGAGGTGGGCTCTCCCATAGGCTATAAGGTGCCACATGCCTCGACCAACCCCATCACCCTTGGCAAGTGGAATTCACAAACCAGGATGTGCAGGTATTAGACCCTTGATGCTCCCATCCGAGCAAATGCTTCCACAAAGAGCAGTCCAGGACTGTCTCCTTCTATGGAGGCTTTGGTGGTAGCGATGGTATTATGGGTCCATGAAAAAACACCAATGGGGAGCAAGCGTCTAGGTAATGCTTCACTGGAGGTGCGGGTATCTGAAGGCGGGTGTATCTCTCAAAAATTATTCATGTCTAGGTCCCGATGACTGGTGTCATCCTTGGCAGGGAACACCAAGGTGATGGGTGAGTGTGGAAATTTTCTCACCAATCATCAGCACACCCAGATGGACAAGATTTTCGAACCAGACTGCCATCACCAAACCCTTTGAACATTTATGGACTCGCAAAAATATGGAAACTTGGGCTCTGGAAATATGTTAGCTCATCCCCGAGATTTCAAAGGAAATATATATAAGGTTTCAAGACTGACCTTTGCAATGACTGGTTAGCATTCCCACACTATTCTATCATCGAGTTTTTTTGGTATCAGCATGTGTGAGGGCACGAGCAGAGCGATCCTTTACCTGTTGGGGATCTAGTCATTTCGCTTAATCAGTTACGACACCTTACCATTTGTTGCGGGAATTATTTTCGGACGCCACCTTGTATAGTTGATCCATGCTGTAAAGCACATGAAGTGGACTCTCCCACGCTTCCTCACTCTTGTGATGTAGGAAACATAATGGTCTCCTCCTTCATGCTGGCCTTGCCCCATGTGAGTAGCGGATTCGCTGGTTATTTTCCTTACTTTCGTAGGCCAACTCACATAGAAGCCGCCTATCTTTGTGCAATACGACTTTGCCACAGGGATGATTTCACCTGTATGCATGCTACAAATGGCGTCGGGGAATCGACCAGTCTACCGGGAGGTGGATTATGTGTATGAACGTCCCTTCCACTGTCATCTCCGCACTGGAAGAGACATATATAGCCCTGAGACCTCCTTGGCCCTCCGATTTGGGGGAACCTTTCACATCCACCATCCATGTTTCTTTACTTCTGCTGCCAATTTCTCCTTTATTGATACAACGGGAAGATTTAGATCGTGACATGTTCTTACCCATCGATCAGGATCAACCTCTCCATGCAACCGTCGATCTGAGTGGGTCCTAGCACCTCTTTATGAATTGGGACCATTACGTTCTTCGCGCTAGTTCAAATCATGAAAATAATCTCGACCATAGATATATTCCCTTATTTTTCATGACCGTTGATATTTGTAGCTAGTACCACTTTTCATGATTTGAAATCGTGACTTTTATCCGCACAAGTCTGGCTTGCGAAATCAGTTGGGACCATAGATCTGTTTCTAATTTCATCTTCGCCGTAAGATGCTTCCAACCTTTAACCTGTTTCATGATTTGGGAAAGTTCCTTCTATCGAGCATGTTGGATCAGCGAAATTGTTTTAGGCCATCGATCAGGCTTTGCCTTGATCTCAGCCTTTCGTTGTTTTCTCGTTTTAACGAACTCCGCGAAAGCCAAACTTTGACCATCCTCTCGCGTCTTGGGCCACAACCATGATCTATTGTTGCTCTTCTTCATTGTGATCCTGGATTGTTGGTCTATGATGCTTATCTCTATCGTTCATGCTGCCGCAAGTCTTCACCTCCGGGAGAGTCTACCACCATAGATTGAACTCTCTTTATTATCTAACAGTCTTAAAACATGGAAAATGTGCCTCTGATAACTTGAATGGTGTTCACATAATGTTTAAATGAATAGAACCCTCCTCGAACTCTGTCAATGCCATAAATCGACTGTTGCAAACAGAGTGCTAATGGAAACCATAAAGGAGAAAACCCCACAACTTCCTCATAGATAGAATGAGCATCGATGGCAGCAGTAAAACCCAAAGACATAAAAGATGATCTCCACAACTTTTGTCTCTCTCTCACTTGAGAGATATTCTCCTCTCTCACTCATGCACCCCAGTGAGTGAGTGTGTGTGTGTGATAAATAGAGAGGCTCACTCTCTATTTATATTATTTTGTTCACTTGATATTTGACTCTATTATGTAGGCTCGATTAATCCTAACTAGGGTACTAATGACCCGACTTACATTAACCCACCTAGGTCCGACTTCTCTAGGAGATTCTAATAACCCTAGTGCCCCAAAACTACGAGGAATTTAACCCTTAATCAATAAAGAGGGTTACACTCTATGACTTTACATGAATGGTTTACATTATTGAATCTCCTGATAGGAACATCAGGGCATGAAATGACTCAATTACATTACAGATACTTCCCAGAATAAACATCGGGGTACAATACATAAGATATACAAGTGAATACATTCCGAAGTTACAAATACATCAACACTCTTGGATTCCTTCCAATGGATCTCATGATTCTACTGCATATATCTAGAAACAACACCTACATAATATGCTAAATTAGTTGGAGAGTGTGTAATATATAACAAACTCCTGACTAGTTGTCTATACAACAAGTTGTCCACCAATGGAGACTCACCAAATTCACCTAAACCCATTTGCATCGCACTAGTTTCCTCTTTGAGGGCAAGGGAACCAATTCCCAAGTCTCATTGTCTTGCAATGAGTTGATCTCTTCTTGCATGGATGTTTTCCATATTGGGTCAAGTGATGCTTCCTTATATGATTGAGGATCATATCCAAAAATCATGAAGAATTTATCAGCAAGAACCACTTCACTTGCAGAGAAAGTAGTGTGAAATTGTGATCTAGTCTTTCCAGGGTCTAGTGGATTTCCATCCAAATCCCCAGCCGCTTCAATGTTTTTCTCAACCCATTTGGAATGAATGGGTGAGACATGATCATCATAAACATATTCATCAATATCGGAATAATTTTAGAAATTCCCTTGGATGGATTCAAAACTCTTGCAGCAAGATCTTGGTCTTTACTGGATTTGATGATGCCCATGTGCACTATCTTGTATTTCTCTTGAGTGAGTGACTCCATGAAGTCATCTAGTGATGGAATGCACCAGTTTTGAGCTATGATCTTGATATAGTGAAGTTTTCTTACAAACACTGACTACTATGGCCCTAGCTTTGAAAGTATGGACAGTATGAGTTGATCATTCTTCTTTTCGATGCCACATTGCTCGATATGAAGTACCAACGACTTGAAATTTAAGAAGAAGTTTTGGATTTTCTCAAAATGATATGGACTCAAGGAGATGAGCTCATTTTCAAGCTAGTGACATCTCATTTCATCAGTCTTCCTGAGTAATGTCTCAATATTGATCCATACTTCGTTGGGATTTGATAGACTGTCTACATGAAAGAGTAAGTCTCTTGAAATGATGATACAAAGCATTCCAAATGCTTCATCAATCCTATTGAAGAACTTTGATTTCTCAAAAGCAGAGTTTGGTTCAACCTCTGTCCCCATGGTGACCCTATATAGGCCTTTCGAACTCAACTAGATCACCATTTCGACTTTCCATTCGAATTTGTTGAATGGGGTCAATAAGATATGGGTCTGCTCCATTTATGCTTGCGCTCTTGGTGACAAACTGTTGAAATGTACCTGTAAACAAACACTCGAATTTGTGTGGAAAATATCTCAAATAGGATATCAAACACTATGGAATGGATTTTCAACTCCAAATATCTTTTATACCATGTGATAATTGATTCATAGTTGGATCTAGGAGCCTAATAAACTCTCACAATTCGATATTGTTCACAATCTCTGCACAAAATAATGGAAAGAGTGAAAAATAAATACACACATGAAGTCAATAACAGATATTATTATGATTTTCCAACATTGAAATATGTCTAGATTAGATATATATTACAATAGGGAAAAATCATGAGGATTTGGAATCCATCTGGATGCATACAAGTGTCAGCTCAAGATTTGACCCTCAAACCCACATAGGTGGACCAATGAGCTTCCTAATCATCCCAAACGGTCACAATGCATGTGTGAATGTGAGAAATGCATGATGGAACATAAATGGTCATATGACAGAAGTGGGTGAGCACATGGTTGAGTGGGAGTGGCTCTAGGAGGCAATAAATACCCAAGGAAGGCCAAAACCAACATAAATCATGCACTAGTGCCTCTAGTCAAACAATATCCCTAAAAATGGGGAAAGGGAAAAGTACCAAGGTAATATGTCATCAATGAGGGAACCTTCTTGTCAAAATGATCAACTAGGAGCACCTCAACTGTCATAATGATCAACCTAGACTACATCAACTGTGGTTAAATGATCAATATCCCTAAGTCTAGACCATAGAACATTGCATGGAAGAAAATGAAATGTTTCCTAAGGTATGAGATCATGTACTAAGGTGGATTATTTCTCTAACATTAGTGGTGATATGCCATTTTGGAATCCATTGGTAGTATGGAATCTCTGAGCCTAATGGCTAAGTTCAATCTTTTTGATGTCAAACCATGCCTACCTTACCATGTGGCCTTTTCCATTGATGTAGTCCATGGTGGAAAAACCATTGGACAAACAGTGATATACGAAGGTGCGTCCACATATATGATGTTTATTTCATGTTGGAAGGTCTAGGATCCCTTGAGTTGGTCCCATAAAACACTTTGTTGACCTATTTATATGAAAGGTCTTTTCGCCCACATATTATCTGATCGTCTTTTGAGATAAGGCTGGTAGGGAAAACGGTCTCTGTAGAAATCAAAGTTGTTGATTCCCCTCTGGACTATAATTTACTTTTGGGGAGGAGTTGGAACTATATGATTTATACTATTCCATCGTCCATTTTTCAAGTCCTTTTGTTCCCACATGAAGGAAAGTTGGTGATTGTTGACCAACTGTCATATACTTAGAAGGGTCATTTGGAGACTTCAGAGTCCAATGTACCTTTGATTGATCAGTCGCACCCAGCGAATGAAAGTTTGGGAGATTGTATGTACACGTCATTGATGGGAATGTTTGATATTCATGCTCTTATAAACTACTTAGCCAGAGCGAGTGTAGGGAATAAAATCTGTACAGTTGTAGATAGAACTCACCCATGGGTTCTCCCTTCACAAGAGGAGCCTCAAGTGCCCTTATTAGTAGAAAAATTATCCTTCCAAGATATATTCGATGCTATTGTTGATTCCATCTCAAATCCTCCAGCCTTAGAACAGTTATATGAAGCTTATTTTCCCACATGGGTAGAGAACTCTACTTATTCTTATGACTACTTGGATATGGTTTTGTTGTCTGATGAATCCATTCTAGAAGCTATGATAGGACCCAAGAAAATTTGTGAAGACTTACATCACAAGTATTACTTCCTTCCATATCTATGAGGGATAGAAAATTCATAGTTCAATGTGAAGATAGATGAAGGTATTGATCTATCTATGAATCCCTTGCCCAAGGAGATAATGTTTTCCAAGGGGAACATAGATTTTTTTTTTGCCATCATTCATATCAATATCTATACCAAACCGGATGTCATGGAGAATGTACATATCGGAGAAAACTCTTCACCTGAAGAGATTTCCAGTTATATGGACTTATTTAAGGAATTTTGTGATTTATTTTCTTGTTCTTATGAAGAGATGTCAGGAATCGACCCATCAATTATGGAGCATGAGATCATAACTTACCCTAACATTAAACATGTTTGACAAAATATTAGACCTTTTAATCTGCAAAAAGTGGCAGTCGTTAAGCCTAGAGTGGAAAAATTGTTGAAAGTCAGTTTCATTTACCCTGTCTCTCTTACAGAATGGGTATCCAAACCCATTTCGACCGATAAGAAAAAAGGGTCAATACGTGTTTGTAATGATTTACGGGATCTGAACAAGGCTTGTCCTAAGGAAAACTACCCCACATTGTTCATTGATCAAATTATCGATGCTTGTGTGGATAGTGAGGTTTTCTCATTTATGGATGGTTTTTTGGGATATAACCAGATCTATATTAAACCCAAAGACTAACACAAAAATTCCTTTATCTGTCCCTCGGTATGTTTGCGTATAAGAAGATGCATTTTGGTTTGAATAATGTCGAGGAAACCTTTTAACATGCAATGAAATTTTCTTTCCATGATATCAAGCACATTGTTGAACCATACCTAGATGATCTTATAACCCATTCTCGAAAGAGGAAGGATCATTTGATCATCTTCGCGTAGTTTCTGAGAGATGCATGCACTACAAGATCCACTTAAATCCTCACAAGTGTGTCTTATTTGTCGAATCGAGAAGACTTCTAGGCTTCATAGTATCCAACAAGAGTATAAGGGTTGATCCATTGAAAGTAGAGGCGATTATAAATCTCACTCCTCCTCAAACTATCAAGCAGTTACAAAGTCTACAAGGAAATTCAAACTTTCTCCAACGATTTATTGTGAACTATGCCAATATCACTAAGGGCTTCATGCACTTTCTCAAGCAAGACACTCCATTTCTATGGGACAAAGCCACATATAAATCCTTCAAGTCATTGAAGAAAGCAGTTCTATCAGCTCCTCTTTTATGCCCGCCAAACTACACTAAGGTTTAGCACTGCTATCAGCTACTCCTAGAACCTCTTAAGTTCTAACATTATCATTTCTATATATGTTTAGTAGATAAATACTATCTATAACTAAAACAAGGTTTTTCCATGCAATTATATCTTTTATGCTTAATATACCTTTTAAATTTAGCTAAATTTGCAATGTATGTCATACAACTAAAACAATGCATTTTATAACATAAATACTATCCTGATAATTATACCATGCAAGTCATATAACTAACATAGACATAATTTCATTACTTATTATAATATTAAACTAGGTATAAGTATACTATATTGGCATAATATCATCTATATAACTATGACCTAGTTTTAAAACTATACAAAGCATATAAAGATGATGCCTAACACTTATACTTATCATATGCATATATCCTTGCATAGAATTAATATTACAACTTTAACACATAAACAAACTTCCTAACTCATAGCTCTAGTTTAAGCTTTGATTTGTTAAAAAATATTTTTGCAAGTTAATATTATTGTGTTTATAAACTATTGCAGGTTTAAATGCTAAATCCAAAACTATATCCACACATGAATTATTTCATAGAAGGTGGATTCCACATGGTAATTTTTCACTGATCGAAGGTTTTGGGAATCAAACCCTAGGGTTTATATTCTTTTCCAAAAATGCGCTTTTCTTCATTTTTGTCGTAGATTATTGGTTGGAGAAATGAGCCAATGGGACCTTAGCCTTCTCAGTCTCAGCAGCATCTTTACTTTGAAAATTTTTGAAACCCTAATCGACCCGGGGTTCTGATTCTTCATTACATCTGCTTACTTTGATCTCCTTTATGAGTAGTGGTCTACTCCTAAAATATTGTGGCATAGATAGGTTTCCTATAGGGCTCTCCTTAATCTCAATGTTTACATAGAGGTTTCTTGTTTGCCGAGGTGTTAAAATGCTCGAAGATCTGGATCCATACCACAATCGTGATCAAAAAGGGCTATACTGGTAAGATGTTCGAACCTTCTAGTAAATTTTAAAATCTTTTAAATATCTAACAACATGAGGCCAAAAAACTAAAGGCTCAACACGTATGCAGGATGCAGGTGAAGAACTCACCAATGTACAACCGAAAATCAAGGCGTTTGCTCAAAATGTTGAAGGGCATGAGCTCCTAGGCTTGGTAAGCCTCAGTTCTATCCCTGGAGTGCCTTTCATTGTTGAGTTTTTGTGATGCCGATGGTGCTTATGGTTGCTTCTCATGGTGTTCATTTTAATTGTATTAGATGATAGTATTTACATTTAGTTAAGGAAGGAGGAGGAGGTCATATGGCCGTTGTTGTTTTAAACCCTTTAGGTTTCTATAAAAGAGCTATGGCTCTAGTAAGATAGGGTAACTTAAGACTGTAATTACTTGTTTTGTAAGTTTACTCGGCCTAAATAGCTTGGCCAAGATGGCTCTTTTGTGAAAACAGTTATAATGATGCACTTGGTTTTGGAAGGGTTAAAACCCAATTAGCAACAGTTGGTAAATAAAAGACTTTATTTAAAGAAATTATTTTGTTATTAAATTGGTAGAATTTTGCAGCCGCATTGTAAATATTTAATGGTATTCGTTTTTCATTTCATAAGTTTAATTACAGGGTGTATTATGCTTTGGTAAATAATTACAGAGGTTTTGTTATGCAAAATAACCAGTTGTAAATAAAATACTTGCGCTGCGGAAAGATGGAGCTGTTGGTAAATTTAAATTATTTAAATTTTGTTTGAGCAACATGTACTGTAGGGAGAAATCTTAGGGTTTGGATTTAATTTAAACAAATTTTGATTAATTAGGTTATTATTTTATTTACCCTTGTAAAAATAATTTGGGTGCATTGTGTGTTTAGAATTTAAACAAAGTGTTTACAATACTTGTTGTATTTTGATTTAAGGATAAGGACTGGGTTAAGCCATTTAGCAAACAATTATGGTAATTTTTGTTTAACATAGAAATATCGTGGAAGGTTAACCTAGGTTCTTATTTTTTCTTTTACTAAGTAGTTTAGGTATTTAGAATATCTTTATTTCTGAAAGATTTTTGGAGAAAAAGAAAGTCATATCCTAATAGTTTAGGATTTTTAAACAAACCGTTCACAAATTATAATAATAGAATTAATTATGGTTATGTACGGCTTAGTTTGTTAGGTATTTATATTAGTTTGTATAATACAATAAATAATATAATATTAACCCAAACAGTCCTTTGATTGAACCATGGAACTTCAGTGTTCGATATTTAACTAAAATGGTTTGAAGTTTAACTTGTATAATAAATATTATAACTAGAAATAACATTGGCTATAATTAGGTTTTACAGTGTTAAACTATGTTTGATTTGATTATTTACTAAGTGAATTTAATTATATTGCATTTAGTATTTAATGCAGTTCTTATACCTTAAACTGATTATTGTCTGTGTAACCTAAGGTTACAGTAATAGTCCTTCTGTAATATTTCTAGATGTTTTAAATATATGATAGAATTCTTAGAAACAAAGGATGTTTATAAAACTATCTAAAATAAACTAATCAGTGAAAACTGCTAAAGATAGAGTAGATTCAAATAATCTATTTCATGTTTAAATCGATCCTATTTACCTTTTAAACAAACCTGTTGTACTAGAGCACTTCATCTTCTGATGAGTGGAAAAATACAGCAAGGGATTTCATCCATTAATCAAATAATTCTAACCCTAGGTCATTTATTTAGATAAGCTTTAACCAGAAAACTTCAATAAAATAAAAACAGATTTACATAGTCTTATTGCAGAAAAAATTTATCCAGTAATACTAGTAAAGCTAATCATAATTACTTTCATTTCAGTACTTTTACTTGCATAAGGTAAAAAACTAACTCATTGGAACCTAATAACTTGTAGAGGAGACAAACAACCTAAGGAGCCTGTTCCACCCAACTGTTTCCTGAAGATAGCTAAACAGCTTGTGTTAGGACCCTCGATCATGTCCACTGGTCCACTTGGTTGAAAGCACTGGGTGAATGATGGGATTAAATACCCTTGCAACTCCATAGAAGTACTCAACAACAGTACTTCTGCCCTTATTAGTAAAGAACTCAGCTAATAAGCTGCACTAGTTCTGAAAAAAAATCTTAATCACTCAAAACCACTTCTTTCTTTTCCCTCATCGAATCTCTTGTGCACAATTCTCAACTTCAGAATTTTCACAAAGTCATGCTTGAACAACCTCCTGCTGAATTCGATGGGTAAATATATGCATGCCTAGGTCTTTTGGTCATTTTTTCACTTAATGAGCCACCTGCTCTTGTTCCACTTTCTTGGGGAACATGACCACAAAATTAAGGACGTTGCCCCCTGCAACAACTAGAAGTGGTTGAGGATGCTGCCATGTGTCAATTTGCTCTCACCCCAATCTATTCCACCTATTGGGCCAGTGGTCACTCATTCAACAGCCTCCTTAGGCTATTTGTCTCATCTTTTATTTATTAACTAATAAAATATTCAACATAATCAATTACGATCATCCTTGACCCCACTTGGTCAATAATCATAAACATTACAATAAAAATAAAATATAATGTCTTCTTAAACATAAAAATGTCATTGCAATTTGGGGTACATGACACATGAGGAGGCTGATCTTTTCCTAAATGATTCTCATAGTGGAGCATGTGGGTGTTATTTATCTAGGTTAGCAACAACCCATAATATCTTGTGTGTCGGTTATTTCTGTCCTACCATCTTCAAAGATTGTGTAGAAGTTGTGAAATGTTGTCATTCGTGACATCTATACAGTAGAAATATGTGGTTACATCCTGCTCCTCTTTTTCCCATCATCAAGGTAGGTCCCTTCACCAAGTGGGGGGGGGGGGGGGGTTCATGACATGAAACCCAGTGTTTGTTGGGGGGCACAAGTATATCATTGTTGATGTTGACTACTTTACGAAGTGGGCAGAGGAAATTCCTACCTTTAATTTGATGGTGAGACGGTAGTGTATTTATTGTTCAATAAGATTATCACTAGGTTTGGTATTCTGAAATAGATTGTCAGTGACCATGGAAGTCATTTACAGAACAAGATGATTATCGAATTGACTACTTTGCTAAGTTTTTGGCAAGACCACTCGTATTCCTTTTACCCATGGGTGAATGAACAAGTAGAAGCAGTTAAGAAAACTTTCAAAACTATTCTGAAGCGAACGATTAATGCAAGTAGCTCAAAATGACACATCATGTTATACCCTACGCTTTGGGAATATTGAATGAATGTTAAGAATGCCACAGGTTTTTCACCCTTCCAGCTCGTTCATGGGGTGGAAGAATTCATGTTGGTGGAATGTGAAATATCATCCTTAAATAGTGTCATTCACGTACTTTTCGATAATTCTGAGATATAGGAACATTTGTTGCATCTAGAGAACCTAGATTAGAAGCACAAATATGCACTCACAGCAAACAAATCACATAGCAATGGGTTAAAAACCAATATGACAAAGTTGTTAAACCTAGGGCTTTATCCAAAGGAGAGATTGTCTTGGTCAACGACCATGATAAGGAACCCCTGAGGGCATGCAAGTTTAAATCTGTGGTTAGGCCTGTATGTTGTGTCAAATATCCTAAATAAGGGTTGTGTACAAGTTAGTGGATTATGATGGTAATAAGCTTCCAGCGCCCCGAAACTGGCTCTATCTGATAAAGTATTACGCTTAGGCATTATGTTTTTTTTGTATTATAATTGAATAAATTTTGTAAATGGTAATTAGTGGTTAGTGTTTCTTGTGTAGTCCAGTGTTGTTTCATATTTGTTTGGAGTGGTTCATAGGGTTCATTGATGGTTCCATCCATCAGACTTATAACCTGGATTCAACTTCTTGGGTCATTTATGCACCCACGGGACAATTGGTTGCCTCAGGCGACGCCTGCTTAGGTCTTGCAACTAACAATGTAGTCGAGTACAATGTTGTTATTAAGCTTATTTGGGCACTATATCACATGGTATCACCTTCCTGGAAGTTAGAATCAACTCTCAGTTAGTGGTCTCTCAGCCCAATGGGGCCTACCAGGTGAGACACCCTACCCTTTTGCGTTAGTTTTTTAGGATTAGGTTACTTGAAAGAAATTTTGAACATATTATATATCAACACATTTCAAGAAATAAAAAAACCATTACCAATTCATTTGCAAACTACATTTTAGACTGGAATTTGTCACACACTTTTTAAAATGAATACACAGATACATAGAGACACATGTAAATAACCAAATATATGTGTGTGTGTGTGTGTGTAAAAAGGAGGTCCATATACATCAAGCTCTGGTCTGAAGATCCAATAAATAAGTACATCAAAAATGAAAAATAGGATCGTAATCCTTCATATGCTAAAAAATATGGAAGCTCCTTAGCCTCATTAGTTGCAGCTACCTCCACTTCCTCTCGGTAACATAGGATAGCCCTGGAAACATTTCATAGTAGACGTTACCAAGATGGAGGTACACCGACGACATGCTACTTCATGGCCATAGGAATATGCTCCATCCTCAGTTTCAGCACATCATAAGTAAGCCTATCTAGCTTTCCCTCCATAATATGAATCATAGTTTTATCTCCAGCACCATCTACTACTCACACGTAGGTCCTTGGATGTCCATCTGGATGGACGTGCCCAATATCTACAAATCATAAAGAACGGTTCAAACTCAAATAATTACATATGTATATAACATTTATGAACACAAAATCATAAAAATTTAATATTTAAAAAAGTAAAAACCCACCCATGTCTCCCCATGCTTCTCCTAGAGAGAGAACTAACTTAGGATATCCATGAAATTCCATGCCGACATATAGGAACTGCTTAAGAGAAGGCACATAGCAGCTCCACCATGCATTAAAATCGTCATCATAGCCACCCTGGACCTCACCACCACCCTAGTGAAGGAATACATTGCCCCTCCGCGCAAGTCTAGGCTCACGAGGAGGAGAGGGTAGAAGTGTCATTGCGGGGGCTCAGAGCAGGAACCCTCTCGAAGAAGAAAGCAACCAAGATACTTGCGTAGCCAAATTTATTCTTCTTCCCTTTCCTACAATCTAAGAGTTGTCTCTTCATGATCGGGGCCAATCCTGGACAATAGTCAAAGACCACACCTCGAAGACACTCCACTGCTATACGCTTATGGGTCAGTGTAGCTAGATTCAATTCTAATGACCCCACCACTCTAACAATAGTTCTCACAAGCACTTTCAATGTGAAGTTGTTAATCCATCCAATCATGATTTGTGTCCCTGATTTATGTGTGCTAGGTAGGCAGTATGTGTTGACATAATATTGCATGCTAATGGTATCTCGCCCACGGCTAGTTCCACCCAAGTTCACAGGTTCCCCTTTATGAGACAATATAGTAATAAAGTAATTGTGTTCTGCAGTAAGCTCTAGGGTCTCCTTGTGAAGATCAAACATGCCAAGCTAGCAGTCCCATAACAATACCAATGTCTCAAGCAATCGAACTTGGGATCTCATGTTTGAGGTGTGGTATAATTTCAACAACCCACACCTTCAGAGGGAATTAAGTATCATTGGATCCCCCATTTCCACCCTATACATGTCTTCATGCTCCCTTTCCCTCAACTCGAGAACCATTTTGTTCTACACAATTAACATTTTTTCTATTAGAATTATAAAAAAACCACTTTTCGTAGCACTCGCGACTATCTAGTGAGGACAGCACGTGTCACTCACGGGTTCCTCACTACAAACCCATGATTATTTCATGAAATCATGACTTTGCAGTGGGATACCCACAAGTGTTGTGTGGTTCCCATAAAGTATGCCAAAAAACTTCAAATAACATGGAAAATAAAATTTGAAAGCATAAAATCAAAGATAAAGGATATATGACTTACCTGCAGCTTATGGATCAGATTTTCGTCCACTAGTTTGATCACACGAACCGTTTGAAGATAAGAGGTAAAAATTGCACTAATAGTGGTAAAAATAAAATGTAATTATTTTGAACCAATTTTCATTATTTACAGTCAAAAATTCAAAAATTTACCTACTTTTATATAGTTTGAGTCATTTTTTGTCATTTGAACTAATATTAATTGTTTTTACCTAGTTATTACAAGTTATGGATGAAATTGGAGTATGATTCCTTTTCATTTAGGATAGAAATTAGTCCCCTTTTGCATTTTTTACTTATACCTTATCCCCTGTTGAAGCTTAGGGTCTCTTTTTTCAACCACGAACTGTGGTTTTCAACCACTTTTTACCCTTCAAGCATCGTTGTACTTATTCCATGGTTAGATCCTACCTCACATGGGTTACCCTAGTTAGAACACTTCTTGTCAATTCTGGTACCCATGCTGCATTTTGTTAGGTTGTAGGAGCCTTAATAGTTGTTTTTCACACCGAAATTAGCCTCATTTTCTGTCTTTTACTGAACTAACCTTTATTATAAGGCTCCCACCCTATGGAGTCATCTTCAAGCCCTAGTCTAACTCCTTAAAATCATCTATAGCGATATAAGTTTAACCCTTTTTAGGACCTTATGGATTATTTACGAAAAAGGAATACTCTATTTTCTTCGGAATCTTGAAGAGTATCTTCAGGTATAGATTTATCTCCTTTCTGGGCCTGGAGGACTAAACTTACAAAAAATGAACATGTTTAAGCTTGCTTTTCTATTTTTAGTTCTCTGGAACCAAACATGAAAATGATTCTGAGCATTCTTTATGCCATTGTCATGCTCGTTAAACCTCAGTAAAAAGCATCAAATTTATTGTTGTTTCTCCCATTCTCGTAAATAAGTGGAACTTTTCGAGTGATCTTGCCTTCCTTCACACTCCTTAAACTAAGGCTACATGCTTGATTTTGAAGGAGTGTCGGTTGGGTGATATTTTACCCCTTTTTTGGACCTTTTCGACTAAGTATGAAAAAGGTATACCTTAGTTCTTCGAAATCTAAGAGAGTTCTCCTTTGGATTGTTTTATACTTTTTCGGACTCAGGAGACTAAATTTACAAAAAAGCACCCCCATAGAGTATTCTTTGGAGTTTTCATACTCTTAAAACTATGAAAGCATCGATGAGCATTCACTAGTCCGGGCTTGTAAAATCCACGGATCGGTGTTATATCAAGCACTATTCTCTCTTTTCGTCAAGCTTGCTCAAAAATGAAGAAAGCCTTCAAGTTGACTTTCTTGGACTCGTTAAAACTTAACAAGAAAGGAAAGGAAGAAATACACTCTTTTGTTATAAGTTTTTTGGAAACATGTCATCCTTCAACAAAGTGTTGGTAGGGGTTTTGGGGTAAATGAGTTGTGCAGGACCGTAAGGGTTGCACAAGCTCATGCGACACCGTGCAAGGCAAAGATAACATGATAGGCGGAAAACAAACCGTTTTTGAATATTTTATGCATAATTTTGTATCGGTTGACCACATTTTGTGGATATAGTTCATTAGTGGTTAAATCAAGTAGGAGTTAGTTAGAAGTCGACCATGAATGTAAAGGCGCAAGCCTATATATAGAGATAGAATTGCAAATCAAAAAGACAAGTTATGAAAGAGTGACAAGTTGTAGAAGAGAGAAATTGAGAGATTGAATCTTGTGTTATCTGTATGCGATTTTGTGGGTCTATCTCTTCCTTGTTGTGGACAAAAATAGTTGTTGTTTTGGATCTGTTGCGCAAAAAGTAATATGATATGAAGGATGTTGAGCTGAATGATTGTTGTCTTTTATTTCTTTCTGTTTTTATGTGACACAATATCAATGAAGAATGTCTGATGATTCTGTTTTATAAATGAATAATGTGATACTGCTACAATGAATAAATGAATGATGAAATCTTTTAGATTTGTGGTTGAAATGGTATATCTGTTAAGAATGATGTGATGTCTTATGAATGGTCCTTTTAGAACTAATAGCTAAGCTGATGATCTGATATTTCCCTAGATCCTCCTCCTTACTGCGGAAACATGGTTCTGACAGCTCTCCCTCGAACATTTCAGGTGAGACTTCATCCACTCTGCGAGTGCTGCCAGGTAGGGTAAACCTGTCTGGGCCAGTGCTTAGGGAGATCATGCAGGTCGAGTGTCAACAGAGTGGGAACCATTGTCAATAGGGATTTGTTGGGTGGTTTGTGCCACCAATTGGTTCTGTTGTTGGGACCTCATTTAGACTGAGAGGAGCCTATGTTGTGGCATTCGATAAAACTGGAGATTGAAGATTGGTTCGACGTAAGACAATGAGAATTCACTGAATTCGAGAACTAGAAATTGAGGTTGTCAACAAATGATTTGTTGGCAAGGTACATACACGACAACCCTCACAAATGGTTTTTCTGTGAGTTTCCCATCATACTATATGAGTAGCCGACGTGATTCAACTACAAGAAGTGCAACTTCTAGGGAGGAGAGATGACATCCTGGACCCCCGAGATAATTCAGAAACTACAAGAAACTGAGAACAAGGCATTGCGAGCTGTTGAAGTTTGGTTGGATAGTATTATGGAATGATATATCATTGAGTTTGCGGTTGATACCAACAAGTCCTACAGCGAAGCAGAATGAAAATTCTTCAACAGACCATGAGGTAGGTTCTTAGTGGCTCTACAATTGTCAATTAAGATGCTTATTTGTGAAAAGGGCATACTAAAAACACACCTCAAGTAGTAAAACTATGGTGTGCGGAGGTTGTGAACAATGCGATAGAAGGGGAGAGACGAATGGAAAGATAAGGGGTAGATGGGTGTAAGTTTCGACGAGACTGTGAGGGTAGACGAGGAAGAGAGTGGGTGTACAAGGGGAGGATCAAGGTTCTGAGTAGAGAAGAGACAGAGGATAGGGGAAGGTCCTGTTATGATCAGAATGCAAGACTAGGAAGGACAACCACATGGGACGAAGAGACCCTACAATGACGAAGCGGACGAGCAGACCCAAGCTACACCCAGGGTAGAAGCAAGGTCAAACCATGGTAGCAATGTGTCCACACCTCTGTGCACTACTCCACCCTCAAGAAGATATACACAATCTATGTCGATGTGTCTGATGTCCCAAGTACCATCCAGTAGTAAAGCAACATCTGTAGGAAGAAGGTCTAGGATGGCGGGAGACGATATGAAGCTACCTATGTTCCATGGAAACGACACTGATGACCTAGAGCAATATTGGTTCTTATGTGAGGTATTCTGGACTTCCAAATAGACTATATATGATGATGTAAATAAAGGCCAATTATTGACCACCCTTCGAGGTCGTGCACTCGATTGGTATATGATATTCATACATGTTCCGCAAGGGAACATGACGAAGACTTTGGAAGAGATTTGGAAGGGACTGCTTGAAGAGATCATGAAACAAAAATATGAAGCATAGTACATTATGGATTTGGAAATTGAACCCAAGAGATAGATCAATTACACTCACAAAATTGCTAATCAAACATGCAAAATTCAGACAAAAGGAGACTGAAATCGAAGCATAAATTAATCCTGTATTGAATAAGTGTACATTATCCAACCATATGAAGTAATAGGCTTCAAAAATATATAATTACATGAGAGATTCGAAAGCACTAGGTTGCTATTCAAATTAGTCAAAAAGCGGGCTTACTAAAACAAATCAAATCCCCCATATGTGCAAAAAGGACTTTCCAAATCCATGAAGATACTCACGAATTAACTAAATCAAGTGGGAAATCTAATAAGTGGTGGAAATACAGCTCATTCATTCTTTTGTATGGATAAAAGGAAGGAGGATGATGTGGTCAAAAAACAAGGCAACTTCCCCTAGACTAGCTTTTCCTTTATGCCTTAAAACTGCAGTAAAACAAGGCAAATTTCAGAAAAATCAGATATGTGCTTTAAGGAACCAGGAATAAAGAAGACATGCTAAATATGTTTCCAGGATGATTCCACAGTGCTCCATGGCCCAGTTTAGCAAGTATTGACTTCTAGGAACATGTAGAAGTCAACTAGCATAGAGAGGGAATCTAGGAATCTAGGAATAAGACAAAAATGATTTAATTAATGTCAAATATGGGTAACTATGGGTTTATTATTCTAACACTCCCCCTTAAGCCTGAATTTATGAGTAAATATCAAAAAATTATAGGGCTTAGCAACAAGTCTTAGTCACCCTTTTACATACTGCATGTCCATACAACCAAGGAAAGAGGCAAAAACCCAGTGGAAAAATACTCCCTTAAACATGGACAGGAAACAAAATTTTGGAAATCTTATTATCAATCATTTTTCACCGCATGATCAGCAATCCCCAGCAGTGATTTGATATTACTAAAGGTCTTCTCACATAATACTTTGGTGAAGTTATATGCTACTTGCTTTGAATATGCGCAATAGATTAGAGCAATGGTACCATCATGCACAAGCTCCCTGATATAGTGCATATGGATCTCAATGTGCTTGGTTCTTTGTCTTTGAACTGGATCAGTGGAGATTCGAATGGTGCTTTGATTTTCACAATATATTACTGTTGAAAACTCTGATTCGAAACCACATTCTCCAAGTATCCCCTGCAACCATAAACGTTGAGTAAATGCATTTACAACTCCTTTATACTCTGCCTCTATAGATGAGAGTGTTATGGCACTCTCCTTCTTAATTGACCAGCTGATTGGTCCATATACAAGCATGAACACATATCCTTAGGTATACTTTTTATCTATGTTGTCACCTACCCAATCACTATCACTAAATCCAACTATCTCTAAGTTAGATTTTGCTTTGTAGAAAATCCCATGAGTCCTTGTTCCCTCAACAAAGTTTAGGATCCTCTTGGCTGCTCTCCAATGGATCTCATGAGGCTGATCCATGTATCTTGAATCCACACTAAATACATAATATAATTAAGTTCGATTATGTGTAATATAAAGCAAACACCCAATCAACTGCCTATATAGTGTATTATTTACCATAAGAGAAGAACCTGCTTAAGTTCAAGCTTAACTCCTGAAAGGAATGGAGTCTTGCTTGGCTTGCAATATTTCATGATGAACTTGGTGATTAAATCTAAAGCATACTTCAATTTATGAACCTTGATTCCATGTTGGGATTGAGCAATTTCAAAACCCAAGAATTGGCTCAACAATCCCAAATCTGTCATAGAGAAGGAATGGTTCATTGCATCCTTCAAGGAGGCAATCTCTTTCTTTGAACTTCATGTAATCAGTAGGTCATCCACATAGAGAAAAATAATCATTAAATAACCATGAATCAGCTTCAAATAAAGATTAATATCAAACTTTCATCGAACAAAACTCAGTGAGAGCAGAAATCCATCAATCTTGGCATACCAAGCCCTAGGGGCTTGCTTGAGCCCATACAATGATTTCTTTAACCTACACACTAAAGATGGATTAGATACAAAACATTCTAGTTGATGCATATAAATCTCTTCATTCAGATCTCCATTCAGAAAGGCACAGTTTACATCCATGTGATGTACCTCCCATTGCTTCGAAGCTGCAATGGCTAGAGCAAGCCTTATGGAGTCCATCTTTGCCACTGGTGCAAAGGTTTCATTGTAATAAACACCATGCACCTGAGAGTAGCCCTTGTCTACCAATATTTCCTTATATTTTGAAGTTGAACCATCAACAAAAAACTTAGTTTTAAATACCCACTTACACGTCACTAGCTTTCTCCCTAGGGGGAGATCAACCAGTTCCCATGTGTTGTTCTTCTAAAGCGAGCTGAATTATTATTTCATGGATGTTTTCCATATTGGATCATGTGCTGCATATTCATATGTCTCTGGATCAGAATCTATCATCAAATAACACTTCTCAGCAAAGAGTGTATCTTTCACACAAAGGTCACTCTCAAATTGAGATCTAGTCCTCCTAGTGTCATTAGGATTTCCAACTAGTTCCCCAATTGCATGAATGGTCCTTGCTTCCCACTTTGGTATTGTAGGGATTTTAGGATCTACAATTAGTTCATCATTATCAGACATATCAGAATCAGAAAACTCATTAGTCTCTTTACTTGCAATCAATGGCTGTGGTGGTGAAGAGGACTCTCCAACTTCAACTGCTGCTAAAGGCTCTTCTTCGAACTGAACAATTCTTTCAATGGAAGATTTTTTTGTGCTCAATTTGATCCACTTGTACCCTTTTGAATCTTTATAATACCCAAAAAATAGTCACTCTTGGTTTTGGGGTTGCAAAGCCTTCCTATTTTCAGTTGGAATTCTAGCCCAAGCCTTTGAGCCAAAAATCCTAAAATGGGTCACATCTGGCTTGTGCCCACTCCAAGATTTGAAAGGATTCATACCATAAAGATGATTATGTGGCACCCTATTATAGATATAGGATGCACATTTTATAGCCTCATCCCAAAACCTTGGTGGCAAAGTTTTAGCCTCCATCCTGCAAGTTGCCATCTCCTTTAGTGATCTGTTCTTTCTCTTAGCAACACCATTTTGTTGTGGTGTGTAAGGAATAAAATTTTGCATCTGGATACCTGGATCTTTGCAATACTAGATGAACTCAAAATTTACATACTCACCACCATTTTCATATCTAAGGATCTTGAGTTTCCTCCTAGACTGGTTTTCAACCAAGGCTCTAAAGACTTTGAAGAGGTAAAAAACTTCAGACTTATGCTTTAGGAAGTGAACCCAACAATACCTGGAAAAGTCATCTATGAAGGTGAGTGAATATTTGGATTGAATCATGGACATATGAGGGAATGGACCAGAAATGTCACTGTGGATCAACTCAAGAGATGTAGAGGTTCTCTCATGACTAGCTCTCTCATACTTGTGCTCTGGGTGTTTTCCTAGGATACAACCTTACCAAACTCCCTTAGAAAACTTGATATTTGGTAACCCTATGAACATATATTTGTCACTCAAATTAGAAATATACTTGTAGTTAATATGGCAAAATATTTCATGCCAAATCTTGCTTGCTTCATTAGCATGAGTAAGAAGAGTAGAGGGGTTTGGTTAGGGTAGAAAATGGGAAAACTTGTATACCTTCGAAGTGTGATCAACAACACCTTTTGTTATGACTTTACCATTTGAAATATCAGTGATTTAAACTTCATTGGGGGAGAATATGACTTTCTTTGGAGACCCAGTGTGAGTCATCTGATACACTGACAAGAGATTAGAGGCAAGACCTGGAACATACAACACATTATTGAAATTACCATGGTCAAGATCAATCCTACCCTTTGCCATACTATCAGTCAGAGATTTAAGGCTCCCAAAACTATTGGTGGACCTTTTGACATATCAAGAGAAGAAAATATCTCTCTTGTCGAAACCATATGTCTGGAAGCTCCAGAATCAATGATGAAGCTAGGTGAGCTTGAGGTGCCAGCAACCAAGACATGTACTCTTTCCTTGTCTTTTGAATTTGATCCTCCTTCCCTCTTCTTTGAGAAATCAGGAAGGGAGATGTTGTTCTTGTCCAAGATTTGGGTCAACGTGTCTATCTTCTTTTTCATACAAGAGCTCTCAGGATGATATCCCTTACTACAGTATGCGCACTTGCTCATTTCTCCTTTATTCTTCTTCTTATGGGGGTTCTTCTTGGAGCCTAAGGACTCCTCTTGAGAATTTGCCTTGTATTTATTTTGCTCAGGTGGCTTTTATCTTTTTTCTTTCTTTATGAATCCACCTTTGAATCTCCAACAACCAAATCTTGGTCTTTCGAAGGTTTGATGGTGCCCATCATCACCAATTTATCTTGCTCCTGAGTGAGGGATTCCATGAACTCAATAAGATTAGGCATCTTCTAGGTTCGAGCTGTCAATTTAGTGGCATAGAAGGTCAAAACAAAAATTGATTAGTCAGGACCAATCTTTGAGAGAATGGTCAAAACTATTTTCTTCTCCTTCTTTTCAATCCCACATTGTTTTAACTACAAAACAAGGGCCTTAAACTTGGTAAAATAGAGTTGCAATGATTTGAAGCTACTGGGATTCAAGGAGATCAATTCATTCTTGATTTGATGTCCTCTCATCTCATCTATCTTGACAAAAATATCTTCAAGCTTCTCCCATGCCTCATTAGGATATGTTAATGAATCAAGATGAAAGAGGAAGTCTCTTGAAATACTCAGACACAAAAGACCATAGGCCTCATCCCTCCT
Source organism: Pseudotsuga menziesii (assembly GCA_001517045.1). Classification (NCBI taxonomy): domain Eukaryota; kingdom Viridiplantae; phylum Streptophyta; class Pinopsida; order Pinales; family Pinaceae; genus Pseudotsuga; species Pseudotsuga menziesii. The sequence goes on along the minus strand of LPNX010239763.1, from coordinate 56,266 downwards.
GTTGTGCCATTTGATTTTCTCTGCAACTACATTAGGCTCTATCTCAGTAGCCATGGTAACCATGTAGATACCTTTCTCTCTCAAAAATATCTCCATATCAGCTTTCCATTCAAAGAAATTGAATGGAGTCAAGATGATCCTTTGAGATTGGTCCATATTTTAGTTCCTGTGCCCTTCAGTCAACAAAATGTGCTCCCAATCAATGATGTCGAACCTAAAATAACAATTTGGAAGGATATAAATCAATATACAAATGCTATGATACCATGTGGAAATTGAACCCAAGAGATAGATCAATTACACTCACAAAATTGCTAATCAAACATGCAAAATTCACACAAAAGGAGACTGAAATTGGAGCATAACTTAATCCTGTATTGAATAAGTGTACATTATCCAAACATATGAAGTAATAGGCTGTTCAAATATATAATTACATGAGAGATTAAAAATCACTGGGTTGCTATTCGAATTGGTAAAAAAATAGGCTTACTAAAACAAGTCAAATCCCCCATAGGTGCAAAAAGGACTTTCCAAATACATGAAGATCCTCACGAATTAGATAAAGCAAGTGGGAAAGATAATAAGTGGTGGAAATAAAAATCATTCATGCTTTTGTATGGAGAAAAGGAAGAAGTATGATGTGGTCAAAAAATAAGGCAAGTTTCCCTAGACTAGCTTTTCCTTTATGCCTCAAAACTAAAGTAAAGCAAGGCAGCTTTCAGAAAAATAAGATATGCACTTTAAGAAACTAGGAATAAAGCAGACATGCTAAATATGTTTCCAGGATGATTCCAAAGTGCTCCATGACCCAATTTAGCAAGTATTGACTTCTAGGAACATGTAGAAGTCAACTAGCATAGAGAGGGAATCTAGGAATCTATGAATAAGACAAAAATGATTTTATTAATGTCAAATATGGGTAACTATGGGTTGATTATTCTAACAACGGAGCTGAAGGAAATTAAACAATTCCCTAATGAGACGGTTTGGGACTTTGACCAGAGGTTTAAGACGCCGATGACACTGGTTAGCTTTGATATGAGTGACGTCCAACACAAAGAATGGTTCATCACGGCGTTGGTCCCTCATATCCAAAATCCATTGATGTAGAAAATGATCACGACACAGAGCGAGGATCTCAAAATTGCAATGAAGCTAGAGGCTTCACCTATCGGGGACACTCCTGTTGGCATGAACCAAATCCTAGCAGAACTAGCGAACCTGACGCTTCAGTTGCAAGACATCAAGAAGTTAAAAGAGGAACAGGACGATCTGTGGTGCACTCGGTGTCATGTGGGTGGACACACCAAAGATACTTATCATACCTTTTAAAATTATCTACTCTCGGGAGCACCAAATTTGCTGAGTTGTAGTGGCATGTCGTGGTGTCGCATATGCCAAGTATATGGGAATCAACATGAACACTATACCTACATGAAGAAAATGGTTATGAAGCCAGCAAGTTTATATTGCACCTTTTGTCACTCAGTTGGGCACAAGGATAGGGATTGTCGAGCTTTCGGATCTACTTCAAGTGTGGACATATGATTCGTATTTCTTGAAATGTGAATATCCTTGCATGGTGCAATAGCCATAGCCACAGTCGCCACCTCAAGTTTAGTATACATCACCACCACAGATGCAGTTTATTCTATCACAACCACAACTTATATCACAGTCACAATTTGCACCACAACTACAGTTTGTACCGTGACTGCAGATGCCAATTGCTCTGCCACAACTGCAGTATGTCCAAGCAATGCATTATGTTCAGCAGTGGCCAAATCCCCTACAATTGCAAGCCACCCAACCCCAGTATCAGCAACAAGTAACCCAACCACAGTACCAACGACAAGGAGGATCCTGCGGAGGATTCAGGGGAAGAGGATGTTTCATCCGAGGAGGAGGACGGGGTCATGCATCAATCCAGTGTTACAATTGTGGGACATTTGGGCACTATTAGAGGGATTGTCCTCATTTGCAATATGTATACTGTGTGGTAAGAGATCATATTGTTGATAATTTCCCTCAACTAATTGTGAAATGGCAGGTCAGAAATGTTCCTCTGATGCAGACTCAGAACCAGTTCCAGGCCCAAAATTAGATACAGAACCAGCAACAACTGCAGAGTCAGGTTCAGCCCCAAATCCCAGTGAAAAATTAGAATGTAAATCAACCTATGAATCCATCGGTGAACCAGAATCCACCTCTGAACCAACCTCTGCCATAGAATCGGAATCAAGGGTCAACAGTTGCGACAATTCTAGCAGAGCCCTGAACATAGGATGTTGAGGTTGGGATTCTCACTTGAGCAGACGCGACGACTGGAGATGATGGACCACGTCTGCAAGTTCGACTGGCTAGAAAGAAGAAAGTACAGTTCAATATCGCAACTGAGAGAGATACCTTTTTCGAGGCTCACGAGGAGATTTGAAGAAATACTGGTAAGACACCTATTTTTGGCATGCCTTCTGCTTTTGATTCTTCATTAGAGGCTGGACCATCATGGAAGTATGGTACCTTACAATAGTTCTTCAAGATTTTTTTTATCTCTGGAAAGAGATCTCGATTCTCTAGTTGTGATCGAGAAGTTGCGGCACCATCCGGATAGAAAGTTGCAGGACTCTACAGTGAATTCTTTACAGAAGAAAAAGACGGGAAAATAAATGCGAATGAAAATCTAGATTGGGGACTATGAAGTCGATTCAGTTATTCTAAATCTTGGGTCAGACATAAATATCCTGACAAAACAGATGTGGCAGAAGATGGGGGAGCTAACACTGGGTTGGTCCCATGGGGAATTCACTTAGTGAACCTCTCACATAGCACGTGCGATAGTGGGATATTAAAGAATACCCTTAATTTTGAGAGATATTGACGCCAACTATTTTTGTTGAAACCCCCTCCCAATACTTAAAACCTCCTCCCCAACCCTTTTTATACCTCAATTCTTATAAACCACCCTACCCACCCCCACCTTAAACCCCTCATCCCCCCAATACCTGCAATATATTGGTTCCATTTTTTATAATTTTAAAACCCACAATATGAACTAACATGATAGGATATTGGTCAACAAGTGAAGCCCCCATGGTTGGTCAACAGTGCAGCTGAGATTAGATAATCGGGCCAAAGTCCAACCAATCAGTCATGTGTCAAATTTGGTCATAGATTTAGAAGGTATGAGGACTCGTGCTGATTTCGGTGTAATCAAAGTAGTCAATGGAGGAGGCTCCTATCCCTGTTGTCAGGAATATTGCACCTTCTGCAGACAGAATCTATTCCTCTGGTCTGAATGGTTCAGATCCAGAACAAATAAGTGAACGACAAAGGATGAAAACCTTCCTTGAATGTTGTAAACACTTGGAATAATGTTTTGATGACAAACCTGTGTACCTGCAGGACATGTCAAACAAACAAGAACATTAAAGCTACCAGAACATTATTCACACATCCATACTAGTGACTAAGGAATCCAGTAACATATACATGCTAGATCAGTATAACAGATATGTGGGAGGGAAATCAGCTTTGCATTAAGAAATCAGTGAAGAAGCTTATAGCCATTGCCTTAGTGTTAACAAACTCCTCCATAAGACAAACACCTCATCCCCAATAGCTCCAAATTGCTCTCTTGTGCTCTCCAATGGATTGGGCTAAGTAGTCAATTCAACAGCATAACATTACCATTCAATTATTCTCCTCGACTATGGGACATGAGCTTGTATTTATAGGGCTCAATGGATAGGGATAGTTGAGAGAATTATGGGTGAGGTGGCCATAAGGGACCTATCAAGAGGGATCTCAACTCCAACCAACCTAGATTGATAGGGATAAGGGAGGACACGAGGCTCATGTTCTAGATGCCTCGATAATTCTCTTTTTTTCCAATTTTACCAAGGGTACCGCTTATACACCTTTATGACAGAGCGGTGTAGGTAAGAACTGCTTCAAGAACAAAGCACATACGTGGTGGCACCGCTTTTCTATAATAGGACTCAGGCGGTGCTGAACAAGGTACTGCTCATCAGCTAAAGGGAAAAAGCGGTGCTAGGGTTTTACATGTAGAATTGACATCCAGAGCATCTTTCCACTCCAAGTTTGGGATTTAGGGAAAACATGGGTGTTAAGGATCTCATCACATGTTGGTGATAGCATTTGGGTATAACAGAAAGCCCCCCAAAGCATGAGGCTTAGAGGGATATGATAAGCAAGAGCTTTGAGAGAACAAGCTATCACTTTGAGGTAAGAGTTAGCTTGATCAGAGAGTGTTGTCGAGTAGGAATCTGCAATACATCAATACTTTTGACTCATAGACAAATGTAACCAACTCATGGCTGCAGACCAATACAAGGTAGGTCCATGAGAGGAATAAACAACCATGGTTACTAGAATACAGCGTAGATCCATATGATAAAGGACTCAAACTTGGACATAGCTACCAGACATACAATTTAGATCTATGTCATACAAATGCAAATTTGAGCATAGCCACGACCATACAAATGTGAATCCATGCTTGATATACAAAACTCCATCGCAACCTGGGGAAAGCAATGAGTGATAAACAAGTACCCAGGGTCTTCGTCTCGTTTTCCACAAAGTATAATTCTATTCATGTGATTACAATGTTCTGAAGTCGAACATGGTAGAAACCACTTGATTACCTGCCAATGATGTGAACCATTAACAAGTGAAAGGGAGATCACCATTGATGTCAATGATTCCCAGGTTACCCTAGTACAATCTACTAAGTGTGAATAGATGTCTTGATGTCGAACACCTAGTCGATTCTATCGATCAAAGGTCAATGATGTGAACCTATGTCGAGAGCGAGAGAATTTGTCATTGAGGCATACAGATCTCAAGGTACTAAATTTGTTTCTAAGACTATTTCCCAGATGATGAGCTGATGTCGATAGGAATAGTCTCGTCGAAGGAGGGCCATGATGAATCTCACATCGATGACACGAAACTCAGAACAAAGTTCTGGAATGATGTGAATGAAGTAACCATAATCCTAACTTAAAAGTACTGTCACAGAGACTGTTTTGAATGTAGAGGTAAAAATTTTCAACTTCCCTTTGAACATCGGGCGGCACGGCAAAAGACTTGGAATCATGACTAGATTAGAAAAACACACAGTGTGATTGTGGACAATGCATTGTTTTGAAAGAATCAAAGGAGTGACATGACTCATGAAAGTGGATCGTCATGGAAATCAACTGGACACCCAATTGACTAAAATGATATGCAGACAAGTGCCATGTTCAAAGGTAATGACAAACTGCCATTTATTTGCAAAATGATTCCCTTCCCTTAATTCCCCATCATGATTGATGAGTGCCTCTTTTTGTTTTTACGAATTTAAAGAGGGTAACAAACACTCATTGTAGCTCATCCTAAGACAAGTCCAAACTCATATGTTTTAGGAACCTAAGAGAGGAGGGGTTCATTCCCAAAAAAGGGTCTCTCAATGTTTGATTTAATGAGTCTAATGAAAGTTAACTCGGTATCATTCATGTTTAGAGAGTCTAAAGGACTACGGAAGAAGACTCCATAGGGTTATTTTTCGTAAATAATTCGTCTAAACCAAAAAAGTGATAACCTATCGTCAAATGGACGACTCTTCAAGTGCTTTAACGAGCGTGAAGAAGACAAGATCACTCAACAATATTTTTGTATTTAAGGAGCCCGAAAAGAGTTTAAAGAGGACTCCACTAGGTCTCTTTTCATAATGAGGGATTTTACGAGTCTGAAAAGAATCAAAAAAGGACTTGGACCTTTGATTCTAATTTTGTAGAGCATGACCAAAGTGTCACAATAAATGCTCAAAGACTTTTTCTGTTTTATGGTAGTACGAAAAATTCAAAAACAAACTCCCAAAACTTTTACTGCTACCACTCTTTATCTTGCAACGACTTAAAAAACAACTGTTAAAATATTCGATAAATGACATTAAAGGATCATGACTGACAATTTTCTTGTAATAAATGATTTTAAAAACAAAACTATGACATGCCAAAACCTAGAATGCTTATAAAAGTTATGTAAATAGTAAAAAACAAAACATTTTACCATTTACCAATAGTGGAGAGCCTTTGGAGAAGTTTCTTGATCAGATTTTCAGTTGGTGATTCCGGGAGCATCTACTGTCGGATTTACGCGTCATCAGTTCTAGGTAAAAGCTTGAACCTTGCTCTTTCATTTTATGCTTTCAATTTTTATTTTGGGGGTGTTTTGGGAAATTTGAGTGAGCCCTAAAACCATGAATGCGGGAACCGCTCTTATCCCTTGCGTAATAAGTGGTATCCTATAGGAACTGTGCCTAAAACACTTCACTCAAGAAGTGCCACCACCTATCCTCAATGAGACTCAGGCGGTGCCGGCTGTGGGTGAAGAAAAACATATGTACAAGGAAAATTAGCTAAATTTTGATGATTTGAAAGGGTGATGATGTTTCTAATTGGCCTTATGATTGTTTTTGGCAGGTTTCCATTGGTAAAAAATGGTTATTTGGAAAGAGAGGCAACATGAAAATGATGATGCATTTACCGAAAGAAGCGCGGGATGTATAGCCATGTTGAGGGACTGAGGTCTCCTAAAGTTTTTCCGCACACCCAACATGGTGTCACATGAGCGTTTATTGGAGAATATTCTCCGTATGTGGAATCCGGAGCAACAATATTTTAAGGTGGGTGCTCATGTATTGACAATTGAAGTAGAATATATCTGCTTCTTGATAGGCCTATCGAGATGGGGTGCTCCCATCTCTTTGACTGGTTCCCGTGGAGGGGAAATTACCACCCAGGAATTAATAAATCGCCATTGTATTCCCAGGACCAAAACATCAGGGAAGAAAATTCCCATCAAAGCAGTGGTGGATGGCCCTCTTCACACAGTCTTATTTACCATGCAGAGAGTGACGGGGAGCCAAGGGGTTCATCAGGAATATAGAGTGCATATGCTTTATGCTATATAGGCTATGGCACCCACAGTATTCAACTAGGTGGAGGCTCTTCTACTGGTTTTCAAAGATCAGCAGACCAAGTGTCGGCAGGGAGAGTTGAAGCAGTTCGGTTTTGGATCCATTTTAGCGTTTTTTGTTTTTTAGTGGGTCCCCTAACTGAGACCCCAAGTATTATTCACAAAGTTGAGGGTGAGAGACCCTCGCATGCTGAGGTGAGTCCAGATCATGGACCGCACAGGGGCAGGTAGAGGCAAGGTGAAGTTCGGAGACCCATTTTTCCGATGGCTAAGAGACTAGCTCCTCATGGTTGAGGACTATGCATACGTGGGTACCAATTTTAGGGGTGACCCTGGTCTACCGCTTCCACCTGGTGCACAGTGGGGCGACATTGGTAAGAAACAAAAAACCTAAAATGGAAATTGTGTTTTTATGTTTTATTGTTTTATATTTTTTATGTGTAGTAATGAGACTTAAATGTTTTCATGCAGATGTCAGAGCAGCACAACTTGGGGGATCCTCCCAACTAGACAGGAGAGCTGGAGCTCATTTTTTTCCAGAGGGTGATGATGTGATGGGGGAGCTAAAGGAGAACCTCAAGAGGTTAACTCTAAACATACCAGATGCCTCGATCAATGACCTCCCACTGAGGTACCAGAGGCCCACTACAGGAGTACCAGGTCATTTCAGTAGACTGCTACATCGAGTAGCCCAGGCGGTCATGTGTTACCATGAGCATCACTAGATGATAGGCCGCATGATG
>LPNX010239763.1:0-48272 GCA_001517045.1 Pseudotsuga menziesii | reverse complement strand
TACTTTTGGTGTTTATATGTCTCAAATGGAAAATCTATTTATATGAGTTTTATGTGTCTTTTACAGTTTATTTAGAGTAAACCATGTTTGATTTTTACGTCATGAATGGGAAATATGCCAGTCTAGGATGTAATTTGCCAATGACTCGGCAACTGCATTATCTTCCCGAGGGATATGCCTATAGGTAATAGCTTCAAATGACCTCTCCAATAAACATACCCTCCGGAAGAGACGGAGAAGCATGGGATTCCTGATAGTATAGACATGGTTTAAATGACAAACCACTAGTTGTGAGTCCATCAAAAATACCAAGTTACGAACATTTTAGGAGGCAGCTTCAGTCAGAAGACCTATGACTGCTCGATACTCGACGATATTGTTGGTAGCGGGACCAATACAAACCGCTCCTAAACTAACCAAATTGTAAGCTGGGGAATAGAGAACCCAAGCAGATGAGGCAAGATTCAAGGTGTGGAGGCAAGCACCATCAGCGAAGCCGTAGAAAGCCATCTGCTCTGCACGACCAAAACATGTTATAAACAGATACGGACAATAAACTCAAAGCCATATTGAAAATACTTAAGCACACTAAAAATTGCAGTAATATACATATATACAAGGTACTATACAAGAAATATCTAGGCATAGTACCTCTTCAGGTACAACTCATTGTGAGTTTGTCCTAAGGGGATTCCATCATAGTCCACGAGCTCATAGGCCCCTTTCTCTAGAACTTTGGAAATAATGAAAGGACCGTACCACATGGATTCGAACTTCCCTCTCCCTAGTTTGTCATGTCTCTGATCATAGGTTAAAACTAGGTCACCTTCATTAAAGGCGCGAGGTTGGATTGACTTGTCATACTGTGCCTTGACTTGTTTCTTGTGTGCCTCATTCGCTAAGGTAGCATCTCTTCTAGTTTCGTCAAGGTTGTTCAAGTACAGAAATATTTCTTCCTCTATGGAAGTGTCTGGGAGAACTTTGACAGCAAGTTTCAAGGATGGAATTTGACATTGAATAGGAAAGACAGCTTCAAGTCCACAAACAAGCTGGAAGGGTGTAAAACTAGTAGTTTTTTTACTGAAGTCCTGTAATCCCAAAGAGCGGAGAAAATAATATGGTGCCAGTTGGATTTATGGTCTCCAACCATCCGATGCAGCATTGTTTTCAAAAATTTGTTAATGGCCTCAACTTGACCATTATTTTGCGGATAATAGGGCATTGAGTTTTCATGACGAAAACCTAGCTTGGCACTTAATTCCTCCATCATTTGATTGCGGAAATGTGATTCGTGATCTATAACTATGGACTGCGGGACTCCGAATCTTTCTATCACATGATTGAACAGGAAGAAAGCGGCATTCTTACCGTCCTCTGCATATGTAGGCATAGCCTCAGCCCATTTTGTAAAATAATCAATGGCTACGATGATGTAACCATGCCCCCTGACTGAGGTAGGCTTACAATGCATGTAATTGATTCCCCATTTGGTGAAAGGGCCAATGGCAATGACGGGGTATAACAGAGCATGGTGGGTGTGCTTTTTCGAATAGAAATGTTGGCAGGGTGGGCATTTCTTAACAGCCTTGTGACAATCTTTAAAGATTGAAGGTTAGAAATAGCCAGTGCAAAGGATTTTCTGGGCTACTACCATCCCAGATAGATGATCGCCACATGCTCCAGAGTGGCAGTCATTCAAAAATTGTTCAACTTCATTGTGGGTAAGGCATCACCAAAGAATGGAATGGATACCACGTCTATACAAAGTGTCATTCAATATGAGGTAGTATTTTGCATGGTGACAGATATGGCGACGATCATCATGGGATAGAGTGGGCTGAAATATTTGTGTCTGGAGATAAATGAGCAAATATCCATACCATGGGTCAGTAGTGCTTATCAGGAACAAGAATCCATCCGAGAATGAATCACTGGGCTCAGATTCCATCAAAGCACAAGGAAGATCACACATTAGCTCAGCAAAGACCAAGGATTTTTTTGATGTAGCTTTGGAAAATTCTAGATCAAACTCTTGTAGGATGAATATCCATCGAGAATATTTTCCCCGAGCACCTGACGAGTCAGGATGTAATACATAGGGTTCTGATCTTCCAATACAGTGGTTGTGTGGAGCAAAATGTAGTGACAAAATTTCTGAACAGCAATGACCGTGGCCAATGCTAACTTCTCCACGTGTGAGTATCAAGTTTTGGAATCCATGAGATTCTTACTAGCATAGTATATCACGTGCTCCTGACCGTTGGAATTCTCCTACACCAAAACCATAGCGATGGTAGTAGTGGATGAAACAATGTATAAGAGAAAATGCTTTAAATAATCTGGGGGATCTATCATGGGTGCGTGAGTCAGAGCGTGTTTGAGATTATCAAAGGCCCGTTGGGCTTGGTCATACCAAAGTAATAGAGTATCCTTCTTAAGGAGACACATATAACTGTATTTTTTCTCTGCAAAATTGCAAACAAAACAGCGGAGGAATTTTTCCTTCCCTTGCAAAATTTGGAGTTCTAGAAGGTTAGTTGGGGTTGGTAGGGCTAGAATAGCAGCAATTTTCAATGGATCTATCCGAATTCCATCCTTAGAAACCACAAAACCTAACAGGCATCCTGTCTCAACACAAAAAACACATTTATGAGGATTGATCTGTATGTTATAATGACGGCATCTCAGGAAAATGTCTCTAAGATGACCAGGGTGGTCCTCTTGTCGCTATGAATGAGCTGGGAGGTCGTCAAGGTACGGTTCTACAATATGTTTTATATCGTGAAACGCATAGGACATAACACGCTGGAAAGTGGCTCCAACGTTTTTAAGGCTGAATGGTAAATTCCTGTATGCAAAGGTTCCCCATGGGAAAATAAATGTTTTCTTGTGATGATCGGTGGGTAAAATCTCAATCTGATTATAACCCAAATATCCATCCATGAACGTGAAGATGACACTTCTGGCATAGTTTTCGATAATCTGGTCGATATGCTGAATGGGAAAGTTGTCTTTGGGACAAGCTTTGTTCAAATATCTGAAATCGATGTAGACTCTAATGGTGCCCTGCTTTTTATTGAAAGGGACAACGTTCGATACCCATTCCATCAGGGGTACAGGATAAATAAACCCTGCTTTTAGAAGTTTTTCTATTTCATCTTTGATAGCCGTGGCTTTCCATGGATGGACTTGTCTCAGTTTTTTCCTGACAGGTTTTGCAGTGGGATAGGTTTTTATTTCATGAGCCACAATGGATGGGTCTATCCCCACCATTTCTTCACAGGACCAGGCAAAGACATCTCAAAATTAGGAAGAGAAGGTTCTAACCAGTAGGGTAGGTGGTAAAGGTCCGAAGCCATTAGATGAAGGTCATTAGTGTGGTCATCAGAAATGGTTTGGATAAGGTTGTACATTGCTTCATGCGGACTCAATGAAATGGACCCAACAATTTGTTTTCCCTTTGGATCATAATCAAATGAAGAAATCATATTTACCATCGTCGTTTCTGTGTTAGGAGGGTTTGATGGAAAAATCCCCATAAGGGAAGAATCCTTCAGCATGCCTACCCCAATCGACTGGTAAGGAGGAGGGGACTGGACTAACATAGGGATGTTATTAGCCGTAGGGGTGGTAACATCAACATACAAAAATCGAGCTGGTTAATGGTTACAATCCTCCCAAGATGCAAAAACTGGATGGTTCGAAATACTGTCGAAGCAACAACAGTCATGGTGTAAAACCAATTTCTTTCTAATAGGAGGTTGTAGTCTAACGGGGCATCTACTACTTCCACTTGAATGGAAAAAAATTTTCCCCCAAGCTCGACTGAAAGGGCTGGTATGAGACCATGGGGCTGGAAACCTCGTCCATCAAAGGCTTTCAGAGTCGTTGGTGATGTTACAAGCTCAAGAGAGCCAATAGCTTTCCAATAAGACATGGACAAAACCAAAGTTGAAGATCCTTCGTCTAAGACAGTTCTAAAGACCTTATTTCCTACTACTTTCATTATGATTTAGAAAGCAAGTTTGTGAGGTGGTCTAGACTTATAGTTCTCGACATTAAAATGAATCAAATTAGTGTTGTCCAGGTCTAAAGCTCCTAACGCGGTTAACAAGTTTTTGCATTGCGTAGGACAACTTTGGAGTACTTCCAAGGTATACATTGCACATGGTTCCTGAGAAAGATCTTCAACTACATTATAAAACTAGGCAGCTCAGGCATTAGGGTTAAAAACAATCTTCCTAAGAGTACTCTTGGGTGGGCACAAAACCATGTCAAGATTAGGTTTCTCGATGGTTAGGGAACCAGTAGACGAGGACTCGGGAGAACCAATAGAGGGAGCTTTTCCTGAAGAAGAATTGTCTTCTTTCTTGTCTTTGGGTTTTTCATAACTTTGACTTCAAGTTTTCAAATCAATAGTGTCCTAAGACATCATGCGAATTTCCTCTGAAGAACTAGAATTTCCCTGATTAGACATGTGGTCTATCAGCTGTTGTTGAGAGGGAAAAGGATCTGTGAGAACTGTTGGTGCAGGATTAGTTTTTAGAAATTGATTGATTTCTTCACGATGAGGACACTCTTTCATGAAGTGGTCACCTTCGCATAGCAGACATGGATATTTCGCTTTTATTTTCCCTTTATAATTCTCGTTGATGGTTGGTTTTGGATTCTCCTGCGGGTTTCTAGGTTTTTTGTTTTTTCCTTTACCTTTCTTTTTATTGTTGTCGGGAGTTTGTGTACTCTGAATGGAATTTACCTCGACGGAAACCTTGGGAGTTGAAGGTGTAGGGGTGGAAGTCTGGGGTTGCTTGGTAGGTTTTGTTGTTGGCGGGGACTGGATTGAACCAACAATCCCATCAACAGGGGTTTCTGCTGGTGTCTTGGCAGGATCAGTGCTTGGGAAAGGAGCTTGAGGGATCAAGTCATACAACATTTCAGACTGGGAATACACCAAGTCCAGATATTGGGCTTGATTAATGGCTTTCTCTTCGATAACGACATCGCCCATAGCCACATCTTGGGTGATTGGAGGCAACAAAGATTTAGTAAACCAATCAGCTAACAATTGATCTGGGATAGGAGCCTTAATAATTCTTCTCCACCTTCTCCACTCATGGATATGATCTAATATGTGCATGGAGGTGTTCTAATGCAGAGAAGCTAAGATATCTGTACCCATTTCCTAGTGGATAGGAATCTGAAAGTGTGTAAGAAAGACAGTTGCCAAAGAACCAAAATCCATAAAAGAATGTTGTGGAAGTTCAATGTACCATTTCATGGCAGTACTGGTCAAAGTTCGCTGGAAGAGTCTTAAACAAACTGAATCATCCATTATGGATTTCAAATAACACCACAAATGGAATGTGATGACATGGTTTTTTGGATCATCTCCCTGCTTCCCATCAAATTTTGGAATGTCCGATGGTAACTTTACCGAAATGGCAGGCCATGACGGGTTATGTCAAATGGGATCATTAATCAACTTGGACAAATCAGGGAAGTCCAAAGTTGCTAGGAAAGGTAACTGGTGATTAGGTTGTACGTACTTGTAGTATTGATAGGGCATATAAGTACCAGTAGGACTGTAAGTAGACTGATAGACAAGTTGTTGAAACAGTTGTTGTGATGAAGAACCACCGAAAGATCCACACATAGGGGGTTTATTTCTAGGATCAGGACCGTTAGGACCACTCGAGCCTCCAGAAGGAGACCACCAGGGCCTCCAAGGCCACCAGGACTGTCAGGACCACCAGGAGGAAGACCACTGAACCCTCCGGGACCCCTAGGAGGTAAACCTCCAGAGCCTCCCGAACCACTAGGAGGAAGGCCACTAGACCCTTTGGGCCCATTAGCAGGGAAGCCACCAGGCCCCCCAGGACCACCAGGACCGTTAGGACCATAAGGAGGAAAGATTTCAAGCCCTCTAGGACCATTAGGCCCCCCAAATGTAGGACCTCCGTAAGGTGGTCCTCCGCACCCACGCAGTATGTATAGGTATCCCTCCCATAGCTGGCATGTAGGACCAGTTAGGCTGCCCCCATGGAGTGAAAGTATTACTAGGATATGGAATTTTGGCATAAGGCATTCATGTAGGGGTGGGTTGGTAATTGATATTTCCTACAGGTACTTGATTTTCTATGTAACCATACCCCCAAGAGGTTTGATTGGTTACAGGTTGTGCCCCCAAGGGTTGACCTAAACTAGATGGGGGGTTAACCACATTCGTATGGGTAGGAGGGACATAGACTACATATTTCTGTATACTAGAGGTCTGTCCATTACTAGCTACAATTCCAATGACAGGTAACATAGGTCATGTCGGGGGTTTCCCCCCGGCATTAGAAGGTGTTGATGAAACATGAATTGAATGTTGTTCCCTAGGTGCAGGAGACACGGGAGGATTTGGAACAGACATAATATGGGAGGTGGTGGGGTTGGTAGTTTCACCTGGATTATGAAGATTCACAGTGTGATCTAGAATAGGTTCAATGGGTTTCATAGAATCAGCAAGTGAGTGATATCCTGCAGGCCAAGGGTTCGTATTACGAGGGAAAACTGTTGAGCGAGATGGTGGTGTACCCAATATGTTATATATTTTCTTCTCAAGTTATCTTGCATAGAGAATAGCTTCTTGGTATTGTCTACATTCTTCTTCATTTGGTGAAATTTCTTCAGAAGAGGCTAGGAAGGTTTCAAACGAAGCAACGACTTGTCCCATAGAGGTATCCCAAAGCGGAGCATTGGGACCATAATCTGGACAAGTAGTATCATCAACATGGCCTTCTATGGGAGAATGGAAAGAAATATTACCCTTAGAAGGTTGTTGAGCCAAGGGAGGACCATGCAAAGGATATGGATCTTTTCTTTCTACAACCACATTTTCTCCCACTTGGGAGTTGGTGGCAGCTCCTTGGTCGATAGCTTCCATAGGATCTTCTCTCAAAATAGGAGTAAAATCAGGTGGCAAACCCCGTACTCTTCTAGATCGTCTTAATTCAGCCATTTTGTATAGTTCCCATCTAACCTAGGGTTTCAAAACTAAAAAAACACACCAAAAAATTCCCCTACTCAAGTTACAGGCCAAACAAGCAAACTTAAATGATAGGAGGAGTTCAGATAGTCTGGACTCTCACCAGGATTATCAAGAAGGTGCCACTCGCAATATAATCTAGGTATGTGCATATTAATCTCCTCGAATGTTGTTTTCGGTGTATGGCTCCAAGCAAGACAACCAAAGCGATTTTCTCAGATAGATAAGGTATCCTAGTGGGGTCTCCCGATATACGCAAGGTACGTGGGAGCTCAAATCGGTAGTAGTGTTGTCTAATGCACAACCGTTCACAAGGGGCCTTCCTATATATAATTGAGTACGTGAAGTACCTTTCTATATACCTCAAGGGTATGTGAAAGGCCATTCGATATACTGACGGTACATGGAAGAACCACGTGAGTCTTGGGATGTAGTGCGGATGAGTAACGACAGCTCCTACGCTTAATGATGCTCGAACACGTCTCTAGCCTATCACTCAAATTTCCATGTAAATTTAAGGCCTATAACTACCGTTAATTTTAAAGTGGATGGTTAGGTGAATGCATGGAATTTTGACAGAAAAAGTAAAACCATGCAGATATGTAGATGCAAATATTTCACTTTACCGTTCGAGGTATGCCTACTTACGGGAGGGAGAGAGAGTATTTTCTTTTCATTTTGAAAACTAAAAATTCCCAAACAACGACTTGGAACAAATCAATTCCAAAGACAAGCTACAAATTCCAAACTCATTTTCCTTTTTGAAAGCAATTAGAAGGGTAGGAGTCTCCTTTCCTAAAAGAAAAACAACAAGCACTCTACATGCATATGCAATCTATTTTTTTTATTTTTCTTTGAAACATAGATAGATCTAACTTAAAACTACACTATTTTTTCTTTTGATGAGATAGTACTAATGCAAGAGAGACAAAATAACCAAAGGAACTTGGAAGCTTATGAGGCTAATCAGAGATCCAATGCCCTATGCTCAGTCAAAATAATGACCTAATCTCAACAAAAAAAATTCTTTTTAAAAGCAAAAAGAAGTCGTCTATGGAAAAAATGAAATTAAGATGATAATCAAGTGGTTTTTCTTTCATTCTTTATAAATGAAATGAAAAGAGATATAACTGAAACCTAAGCTTTCAACAATTCCTTTCAAAATCACAACCAATAGGCATGAAAGCAAACGAATAATCAACAATCCTAACTTAGATTTTGAATTATTTCAATAAAACAAAATTTCACCACAAAATTTTCAACCATGAGCATTTAGATTCAAACAAACAAGCCTGACAGTGCATGGCTGAAAGCAAACAAAAAACCTACTTTTACAAAAAATCACAAAAAATCAAGTTCTGGAACAAGGCCTACCTGGCACCGCGTTGGAGGGGTCTATCATAGAGTGGTTCTGGACAAGCATCGCTTCTAGATCACTGCAATCAGGCGATGGCACCGCTTATGGCTAACAGGGTTCAGTCGGTGGCACCGCTTATTGCCTACAACACATGCACGGTTCTCTGAATAAATCCATAACACAAAGAGAACGAGATTTCAAGTTAAAAATTGTTGAAATCAAGATAAAGATTGATGAATTGACAATAAAACAGAGCATATAAGGTCAAAGCAGTTCAGATCTGAACAGATCTGAAAGTTTTAAACTAAACTTCACTAAGTCAGATGACAGATTTGACTGAAGAGAGTTACAGAATGGAGCTTAGATTCGGAAAAGTGTCAAGGAATGAGGAAGATCAGATCAACTGAAATTTGGTTTGCTTTCCCCGGCGGAGTCACCAAATTTGTTGTGAGGAATATTGCACCTTCTGCAGACATAAGCTATTCCTCTGGTCTGAATGATTGAGATCCAGAAAAAATAATTGAACGAGAAAGGATGAAAACCTTCCCTAAAGGTTGTAAACACCTAGAATAATGCTTTGATGACGAACCTGTGTACCTGTAGAACATGTCAAACAAACAAGAACATCAAAGCTACTAGAACATTATTCACACATCCATACTAGTGACTAAGGAATCCAGTAACATATACATGCGAGATCAGTACAATAGATATGTGGGATGGAAATCAGCTTTGCATTAAGAAATGAATGAAGAAGCTTACAACCATTGCCTTAGTGTTGACAAACTCCTCATCCCCGATAGCTCCAACTTGCTCTCTTGTGCTCTCCAATGGATTGGGCTAGGTAGTCAATTCAACAACATAACATTACCATTAAGTTATCCTACTCAACTATGGGACATGAACTTGTATTTATAGGGCTCAATGGATAGGAATAGTTGAGAGAATTGTGGTGAGGTGGCCATATGATCCTACCAAGAGGAATCTCGACTCCAACCAACCCAGATTGATAGGGATAAGGGAGGACACGAGGATCATGTTCTAGAAGCCTCGAGAATTCTCTTTTTTTCCAATTTTACCAAGGGTACCGCTTATACACCTTTATGACAGAACAGTGTAGGTAAGAACTTCTCCAAGAACAAAGCACATACATGGTGGCACTAATTTTCTATAACAGGACTCAGGTGGTGCTGAACAAGGTACCACTCATCAACTAAAGGGAAAAAGCAGTGCTAGGGTTTTTCATGTAGAATTGAAATCCATAACATGTTTCCACTCCACGTTTGGGATTTAGGGAAAACATAGGTGTTAAGGATCTCATCACATGTTGGTGACAGGATTTGGGTATAACAATCCCGCATTGCTAGGGATTGGATGGACCAATGATAGCATGGTCGTGATCAATTTTAAGAAGCGGTTGATGACATTTGAGAACCGGGATATCCAATTCATCTCCCCTATGGATCCTAACGAAGGAAGGCGATATATTGAACCTGTTAAAGATGAAGTTGATAGAGGATGGGATCATGCTTACAATATTTTTGAATATTATATCCATCCAACTACTGACGGAGAACTGGGTTGGCGCAGCACTAGCTCTACATCCTCTGATTTTGATGATGCGCTGGAAAATTGGAAAAACCAGATGCATGAAGTATCACTTAGAAAATGTGGGCTGATCACATAGTCGCTACGCCATGTCACGACTGAGATCATTGAGTTGACGATATATGAAGGACTATCGAAACTATTTGGGTTACTCAAGGAGTTTGAAACTAAGGTATCTGAGCCTCAGTGCTTGTTGGCATTAGGAGAAGCACTGAAGGCCACTTTAGCACATTGGTGGGTAGCCCATAAGAAGACCATCCATGAATGGGAACAGTGTCGACCGTTGATGACCGTGCGCTTTGAAGATATGGAGGTATATCACACTGGGAGATATTATGGACATAATGACCCTTGTAGTCATCTGAGGGAATGCCAAACTCTATGGGCGTCACGACCCAAGGATGAATGGGTCCATGCTTTTATTCACACCCTGGATGAAATGCCAAGGTCATGGTATGTATCTGCGGAGCTGCATAGAACAATAACCACATGGGAGGAGTTGATGGGTTGCTTTGCGCAGACCTTTAGTTTCAAGGATGCCAATCCTAATGTCAACACCACACTTCATATCATCTGCAATGTGGTCCTACAGGTTGTATCAATTACATATCTCGTAGACCCGCATGCGTAGTGCCATATGCAATCAATTATGGAATGTTATAATATATCTGGTGAGCTTGATGATGACGATGAGCTTCAGAATATTACGATTCTAGAGTCATAAGGAAGTAGAAATGTTGTAGCACCAGAAATACTGACCGAACCTATGAGTCATCCACCGAAGATCAGAAAAGTCAACATTGGGATGGAGGAAAATCCAAAATTTCCAAATATTGGATGAAGAAACTATGTCCAAAATCATGGATCTTCTGCATGAATTTCAGTACCTATTCCCAAAAAAGTTCTTAGAAATGAAGGGGATACTTGGAGACTTAGAGGAAATGAGAATCCCACTGAAGCCGGATGCAAAACTAGTGAGGTAGCGACCGTATCGGCTGAATCTGCGATACAAAGAAAGAGTCAACGCTGAGCTCGACAGGATGTTGGATGCAGGAATCATCGAGCTGGTAGAAGAATCGGAGTGGATAATCCCTATGGTGGTACCAGACAAGAAAACTAGAAAAGTGTGAATGTGTGTCGGTCTAAGGAAGTTGAATGATGCTTGCATGCATGATCCCTTTCCAACACCATTCACTGATGAGGTTCTTGGAAGAGTAGGCAGTCAAGAAATGGACTCTTTTACAGATGGATTTTCTGGTTATCACTAGATAAGAATTGCAAAGGAAGATCTTCACAAACCACATTTTTTGCCGAAGGGGTTGTTTTCAATACACGGTGATGCCCTTTGGGTTGAAGAATGCACCTATGATATTCTCTCGGGTCGTTGTCGCGGCATTCAAATATTTTATTCTGAAATTCCTGCAAGTATATATGGATGATTGGATAGTCTATGGGCTGATTAAGGATCACTTGGAAAACCTACGCTTGACACTGGAAAGGTGTTGACGGCATTAGATCGCATTAAATTCAAAGAAGTGCATCTTCGGCACACCTTTTGGGATATTGTTGGGGTATATCATTTGTAAGCAGGAGCTTTTGGTTGATCCAACGAATATTGTGCTCATTCTAAGCCTGCCACCACCTATAAATATGAATATGCTTAGAGCGACACTAGGTCACACTAGGTACAATCGAAATTTCATCGAGGATATGGTGGGATTACTAACCCCATGGAGAAACTATTAAAGAAGGATGCTACATTTGTTTGGATCTAGGAGTGTTAAAGTAGCTTCCATACATTGAAGGCAAATATGGCTTCAACACCCATACTTGTGTTCGTCGATCGAAACAAGGAGTTCCATGTTCATGTAAATGCCTCATCCATTGCGCTAGGAATGGTACTCGAGCAACCAAGAGAAGGATATCTGGATCACCCGATTTCCTTCGCTAGCAGGAAGTTATCCGTTGATGAGAAGAATTACATGGCCACAGAAAGAGAGAGGATAGCAATGGTATATGCGCTACAGAAGTTCAGGAGTTATCTCTTGGGCGGTCACTTCAAAATGTTCACTGACCATTTAGCTTTGAAATATCTAGTTAATAAGCTTGTGTTGGGGGGGAAGATATGTCACTGGATACTTCTCTTTCAGGAGTTTGATTTCAAAATAATTGTGAAGCCAGGACGCTTGAATGTTGGTCCTGATCATCTGTCCCACATTAAAATAGGTAAAGAGCCCACCAATATTGACGATGGATTGTCGGATGTGTAGCTATTTTGAGTTGATGTCGCAAATGACCATTATGTCCTGATAATTGAGTTCTTGGAAAACAGATTTGCACCAGAGGAAATTTCAACCAGTTAGAAGAAGCAGTTGGTGGTAAAGGCTTTGGATTTCCAGTTGATCACTGGACACTTATACAAACTTGGACCCGATTAGATCCTTCTATGGTGCGTTCTACCTCATGAACAAGGGAAAATTCTCGTAGAAGCACATGCAGGAGTTGCGGGTGGACATTATGGAGGATGAGCTACTGTGCATAAGGTACTATGTGCTAGGATATGGTGGCCTACTTTGCATAATGATGCTACAGACTATGCACGAAGCTGCGATGTTTGTCAACGCATCGGGAAACCATTGCGACAAGATGAGACGTCACTCATGCTGTAGGTAACTTTACAACCTTTTGATAAATGGATTGTGGACTTTGTGGGTCCCATCAACACGCCAACAAATTGCACCGATGTGTGATACATCATCACAGCGATGGACTATCTGACAAGATGGGCAGAGGCTACACTAGTTGTGGATTGCACCGCTGCGACAGCAGCAAAGTTCATATCTGGAAACATTGTGACCCGGTTTGGATGCCCTAGGATATTAATAAGAGACCAGGGCAGTCACTTTATCAAGTGCACAATAAAAGCACTGACGGAAGAATTGCAGGTGCAGCATAAGAAAAGTACCCCATATCATCCACAAGCAAATGGAACTGTAGAAGCCTTCAACAAAATCTTGGAAACCGCACAGACAAAGGTATGTAACACTAATCGTGATGACTGGGATTTAAATATTCCTGCAGTATTGTGGGCATATCACACCACTTGCAAGAGACTAATGGGGTAGACACCGTTCAAATTGGTATATGGGATATAGGCAGTCATGCCTATATAGTACATTGTTCCTAGTCTACGCATTGCAACAACAACTGGCATGGCTGATGAAGCATCACTTGAGTAGCATGCAACATAGCTAGTCCAAGTGGAAGAGGACTGCTTCATCGTAGGCTTCCAGCAGCGTGTCGAGAAGGATCGACAAAAGGCGTGGCATGAACGCCACATCAAAAACAAACAATTTTCACAAGGAAATTTGGTGTTGTTATACGACAACAAGTTCATAAAGCATCCCAATAAGTTACAAATGCACTAGTTAGGACCATATCTTGTTCATTCCATTACTTCTGGGGGTGCATTTTAATTGCAGCAGTTAGATGGAGTAGTGTTGTCGAAGCTCACGAACGATAGCCACTTGAATCCCTATAGGACAGGGACGGAGGTGCGCACTGCCTAAAGCACTGTGCAATAAAAAAAAAAAAGATAGGATAGATAGAGAATGGAAGGGCACGTGAGGAGGAAGTGGCTGTGCAAGTGTAGGAGTTAGTAGCACAGTTATATAGAAGGACCACGACAGCCACAGAGCTGTGATTTGGTCAGATCAACAATAAATGTAGACAGTAAAGAGAATTTAGCCAGTGGAACTCATTGAAACAATGTGCATTTATGGCCGATCCGACCGTTAGCATTCCAGTATCACCAGAGAATTCGGGTCGTTAATGTAGGATTTGTTCATAATGGATACGACGGATTTGGAAATGATGAGGCTAGATTAGTTATTCATTATAAAAAGGTGAGGGATCCGGGGTGAAGGCATCATTGTGTTCAGTTGAGCAAAGTGCAGAACTGAGTGTGTTGGAAGAATTGTAAGTGGCAGCTGGGGTGTGTGATTGGGGCATGTTAGATCACTTAGTACATGCTTGGTTGTTAGGATGAAGCTGAAAAATTTCAAGCACAGGTTGAGGAGATCTTGCAGTAGTATAAGGAATTCAAGACGAAGACGGCGGAGTATACCTTTTCCATCTAACATGGCTCTAGGACGAGCCACAAAAATGTGTTGGGGGGTTGTCGGTAAGGTTTTTGGGGTAAGTGAATTGCGCAGCACCGCGAAGGCTGTACAAGCTCACACGACACCATGCAAGGAAAAGATAGTGTGATGGGCGAAAAACAAACCATTTTTTAATATTTTATGCATCTTTTTGTATCGGTTGACCACATTTTTTGGATATAGGTCATTAGTGGTTAAATCAGTTAGGATTTAGTTAGAAGTGGACCATGAATGTAAAGGCGCAAGCCTAAATATAGAGTTAGAATTGCAAATGAAAAAGACAAGTTGTACAAGTTGTGAAAGAGTGACAAGTTGTAGAAGAGAGAAAATCAGAGATTGAATCTTGTGTTATCTGTATGCAATTTTGTGGGTCTATCTCTTCCTTTTTGTGGAGAAAAATAGCTGTGGTTTTGGATCTGTTGCATAGAAAGTAATATGATATGATAGATGTTGAGCTGAATCACTGTTGTCTTTTATTTCTTTCTATTTTTATGTGCCGCGATATCAATGAAGAATGTATGATGATTCTGTTTTATAAATGAATAATGTGATACTGCTGCGATGATTAAATGAATGATGCAATCTATTAGATCTATGGTTGAAATGGTAGATCTGTTAAGAATGATGTGATGTTTGATGAATGGTATTATTAGATATGATATCTAAGCCGATGAACCGATGCTTCCCTAGATCCTCCTCCTTACTGCAGAAACATGGTTCCGACAGCTCTCCCTCGAACATATCGGGTGAGACTACATAAAATCTGTGGGTGTTTCCGGGCAGGGTAAAAACTGTCTGGGCCTGTACTTGGGGAGATTGCGTAGGTCGAGTGTCAATAGAGTGGGAACCCATGTCGGCAGGGCTTTGTTGGGTGGTTTGGGTCTCCTGATACTCATGTCTTAATTTTTCACTTTTCAATTCAGTTACTACCTTGAGTCACTACTCCTCCACTTGTTCTAAATAAATGGGGAATCTTTCCATGTCCCCCTCTTGGCAGATAGGTCTAGTTGTTCTAGTTTAAATTTTAAATCTACCTTGGGTCATCTCTGTGTCATGCTCACTGTTCAAGGATCTTTACTCCCTTGTCTATTCATCCTGATCCCTATCATTTCCATCTCTGAGATCATCTTATGTACACCTTCCCTTGTCCAGTCTATCAGTTACTCATGTGACCTATTGAAGCATTCGGTGCCTTCCTCTTCGCAAAATGTCTTTAAATCAGTACCTCCTACAGAAGAAGACATTGAGTTTCAAAGATAGTACCTTAGGATCCACTGCCCATATTGGTGGACTCCTCTCCATTGGTTGTCAGTACAACTTTCTAACTGAAACTCCAATGGAATCCTTCCATGTTCGACTTCAACTTATGTATTCACATGATAAGATTCGTACTTGTTTCTATGGATTTGGACGAATACCTTGGGTTATAGCCTATATAACCTAATTTGCGCAACATTATGCTATGCTTTGTGACAATATTTCTGGATATTGAAGATCTATCATTGTACTTATGTGGCTTAGATCCACCTTTGTAAAATATATGTGCCTCTGTTTCTCGTACTATATGATGTAAATGAACTTGGTAAAGGATTTAGTGTTCCACATTATTGAGCATGGCATCTTTAGTGATGATTTTGTAAATGACCTTGATTTTTTGTTTCATGTACTTCTCTGCGACCTTAATACTAAGTCCTCTGAGTTAAATGAATGTAATGTATTTCGGCCATCACTGCCCTCTGACCTCACACATTAGGGGGCATATGTTATACCATGAAATTTCACTTCTCCATCTGAGTAATGATTCCATCTTGTCGTTACATGAAAGGACATTATGGATTGAAGTGGCCATAGATTTATAGATGGATCACAGCCTTGATACATACTTTCTCCTCCAGCTTTTCCACTTTTTAATAATGATTTTTCCTTTCATTCGTGGGTATTTCTATAGAAACTCACATGTCACTCATGGGTAAGCCCATATGTAACCCGCTAGTTATCTATGAAAAAGTTGTAATCATGAATTCCCTTAAGGAAAGTCGTGAGTCACTCATGATTTTCCCTTTATATACTCGCAAGTTCCATTACAAAAAACTTAAAAATAAAAATATGATTAGTTTAGGAGAATTTAGGTTCAGCTTTTTAACTTCCCTAACTCCCTTAACCATCCTAGGCCTTGAAACCTCTCCTCACTAGCAACTATAAAGAGAGGGGAGGGGTAAAGGATAGGGGAAGAAAGTTTGAGAGCAAGTTTATGTTGGAGTAATCCATTGGAGAGAGGAGCAAGAGGGCTTAGTTTCTTGGTCTACATAAGAAGCTTGTCTCAGACAAGGTTGTAATGTTTCCTAAAACTTCTTAATATAGAGTGTCTTTCTTCTATATTTGTCCTGGTGCATGATTTTGTTGTTAAGAATCATGATCTATATTGTTATTTATTTTTAAATGCAATTGTAATATGTTCATGCTTATTTATATAACAATGAGAGATACTGTGGAGGAATATCAATCTTTATTGCAGGTTTAGAAGATCAAAAAGTTGAGGAGCATCTGATAAAGCAAGTTAAAGCTTGGATCATCTATTAGTAAAAATGTACATATCCCATTAAATTCATTTCTCTTATATATGTTTCTAAACCCCTGATGACTGCAAGTCATACCCTAGTATGTTGGTGTCCCTAAGACCACAAATCATAAGGTAGATATCCCTCACAACACTAAGCTAATAAGATTTAAGAAAAACTAGCATGGTATCAGAGCCTCTCTGAAAGAAGACATTGTGTAGTACAAAAAACTAGAGATTCCTAGTTCAAGGTATTCTCTCCATATATCATCAAGAAAATAGAGCTAGGATAACTCACCTTTGTAGGGTGCATATTTTGGTGGAAGCAGTTTCTGATTTGAAGAAGTTTAAATTTTTACCCTGTCACTAGTGCTAGGAGAAACTAGGGCATCAAGTTTCAGAGGATTCCCACCTCATTTTTCAGGAAAGGACCCTACTAAGAAACTCGCCTCAAGGAAGCACATCTTTATGTCCAAACATAATTCCTAAATTCTAAGTTTGGAAAATTAGGGTTTCTATGACAAACCATAGGTCAGCCAGCTCTGAAACTAGGTTGGACACCTCAAATCGGTAATATCTAAATATTTTATATTTCCATTTGAGGTTCTCATTTGAAAATATGACTCACCATACTCAACTTGAGGAAAATCTTGGAGGGGTTGATAAATTCTGAGCATTGAAGTACAAAATCTCCCGAATCCTTAAAGAAAATTATTTGGATCAGTACATCAATGGTGAAGTTCAAGAACCAGAGGGTGATGAGGATAAGGATAATCATAAGAATAAATTGGTTAAATCCAAGAGAATCATTTCATATTCAATCAAGGATCACCTCATCCCCCATGTGTCATCATTCAAGACATCGAAGGATGTATTTGATGCTTTGACAAAAATGTTCGAAGGGAATAACATCAATCAGAAAATGACTTTGAGGAACCAATTGAATAATGTGGAGATATAGAACTCAAAGAATATACATTCCTACTTCATAAGGGTTTCTCAAATCAAAGAACAACTTGAATCAATTGAAGAGAATGTTGAATAAGGATAAATTGTGATGACTACCTTGAATGTTCTCCCTAGATCATGGGACTCATTCATTCAAGGAATCTATACAAGCAGGAAGTTGTTCTCTTTCATATGACTCTGAGAAGAATGCACGCATGAAGAAGATCAAGTCATAACAATAGAAGAGGAGATGGGAGCAACTGAAGATCAAGCTCTCACATTTCACACCAAGAAGAACTATAAGAAGAAGGATGAGAATGAGAACCATAATCACAACAACAAGAAGGAAAAGAAACAAAATAAGATCAAGAGAGATCCATCCAATGTTCGATGCTATACTTGTGATGAAAAGGGACACTTTGCAAGAGATTTTCCCATCAGGAAAAAGAGACACCATTCTTATGTTGTTGAAGACAATAAACCAACAAACAAAATATTCAAAAGAGAGAAGGATTATTCAAATGAAGAGTGTGTACTAATATCAGCACTTACTGGCACTATATCACATGGAAGCAATTATTGGCTATTGGATAGGGGGCATCTAAACACATGACGGGATATAAACAATCATTCTTCAATATGTCTGAGAATGAGTCACCTCACAAGGTAAAACTTGGGTATGATTATCAATACCCCATAAAATGGAGTGGACTAGCTTCATACAAGCTTGACTCTGGGAAATATTTAAATATGAAGGATGTGCTATATGTTCTAGGACGGAAGAAGAATCTTCTCTCTATCTCTGCACTAGATGCAAAGGGAATGAGAGTTGCATTGTCGATGGCCAAGTTATAATGTGTCCTAAAGGAAAGACAATAGATGATGCGACAGTGATTGGAGAAGAATATGATGGCTTGTACAAACTAAAGGGACAACATGAACAAGCATTGGTTCATGAGTCAATAGAGCCAAGTGAACTATGGCACCGGAGTCTTGCACATGTGCACTATAGAGCACTATCAATGGCAAGCAAAGCAATCTCCGGACTTCTAGAGATCTAGGGAAAACATGAAGTCATTTGCAAAGGATGTGCATAAGGAAAGACTGAAAAGAAGACATTTCCTAGCAATGAAATCAAGGCTAAAGGAATATTGGAGATAATACACTTTGATGTATGTGGACCCCATGTCTTCTAGCCCATTAAGTGGGTATGTGTACTATGTTTCCTTTATACATGATTTCTCATGTAGGACTTGGATATATTTCTTGAAAGGGAAAAACAAAGTATTTAGTAAGTTTAAGGAATACAAAGCCTTGGTCAAGAACCAAACCAAAAGAAATATCAAGACTCTAGGGTCAGATAATGGCAAAGAATTCACCTCAAAATAATTCAAGGAACTTTGAGAGATTCTAATATTAAGAGGGAGTTGAGCAATCCATTTAATCCTCAGCAGAATGGGGTTGTAGAATGAAATAATCAAACCATTATGGAAGCAGCAAAAGTGATGCTACATGACTAGGATCTTCCTATACACCTTTGGGTAGAAGCAGGAAGGGAAATTGTGTATGTATAGAACTGTACTCCTCGTCGAGTACTTAAAAACAAAAATATATAAGAGGATTTCTCAGGAGAGAAACTAGAATTCAGTCATCTTAGAACATTTTGATTCTTGGTGTACATGCATATCCCAAATGAGAAGAGGACCAAGCTCGATCCTTCTAGGAGGAAGGGTATATTCGTAAGATATAGTGATTCATCAAATCCCTACCAAATATACTTCCCAGGATTCAAGAAGATCAGCATTAGTAGGATTCCCTTAATGAATAATTGACATACTTCAGATCCAGGAGGATACCTATTCAATAGGTCGAGGAACCTGAAGAAATGAGATTCTAAGACATGGAAATTGGAGAAGCGATTCCAAAATATCATGAAGATCATGACATGGCCGAACCACAAGATCCAGTAGAGACACTTCTTGAGAAGGAATCCCATAAGAGGAAACTAGCATGGGAACAAGAGCTCATACAAGAAGCAGAAAGGTATGGCGCTCTAGAAGGAATGCATAGAAAAGGAAAAATATCAAAGCCTTACAATAGTTATGTGGCCCTATTGTGTGACATCATTTACAAGGAACCTTCCACCTATGAAGAGGTTGTAGAAAAGAAAGAATGGAAGGATGCCATGATAAAGGAGTATCAGTCGATCATGAAGAATGATGTCTGGGATATAGTTCTAATACCAAAAAAGAAGTATATCATGACTTCAAAGTGGATCTATAAGATTAATCATATTGCAGATGGAGGCATCAAGAAATACAAGGAAATATTCATAGCATGAGGATTCTCACAAAAAGAAGGGATAGACTACTAAGAGACATTTGCACCCATGGTGAGGTACACATCCATTAGGACCATACTTGCATTAGCTGCAGTTATGAAATGGAAGATACACCAAATAGATGTCAAGACAACATTCTTGAATGGTGTAGTTGAGGAGGAAGTGTACGTGGAACAATCACTGGGATTAGAAACACATGGAAGGAATACTTATGTGTGAAAATTAAATAAGGCCTTGTATGGGTTGAAACATGCACCAAGGACATGGTACGGTAGGATGGATATCTTCCTGATGAGCCAAGTATTTACCAAGAGTAAAGTGGATTCCACCCTTTACTTCAATGTTGGAGGTGAAAGACTAGTGATGCTCCTGCTATATGTTGATGACTTGTTTCTAACGAGATAGGATGAACTCATTAAATATGCAAGGAGGAGACTTGCTACATATTTAGAGATGAAATTCCTAGGGATGATGCACTAATTATTAGGCATGGAGGTGTGGGAGAGTGCAGATGGGGTTTTCCTTGGTCAAGGAAAGTATATAGTGGGATTTATGAATAGATTCAGAATGTTGGAATGCAAGGCGATAGCCACACCTATGACATCAAACTTGAAGCTTTTATGTGATGATTCATCAGATTCGGTTGATTCCAAAATGTATCATTAGATGATTGGCTCATTGATGTATCTAGAAAATACAAGACTTGACAAATGCTTTGATGTGAACACCCTAAGCCAGTTCCAGGAGGATCTGAAACATGTTCACCTGATATATGCAAAGCATGTATTGAGGTACCTAAAGGGTACAGTGGATTATGGGATCAAGTATGATGTGAATCAAAAGATTAACCTACACAGTTATGTTGATTCATATTGGGTGGGTAACACCACTGATAAGAAGAGCACTTTGGGTTGTTTCTTTAGTTTAGGATCTGGCATGATCTTCTGGTTTAGAAGGAAGTAGTCATGTGTGGCGCTAAGTACAGTCGAGGAAGAGTACGTTTCCATTTTCTCAACTAGTTGCAAGGAACTGTAGCTGTGAAAGCTACTATATGACTTGTTTGATCTCCAGTTAGATGTGACTTGTATCTTCTATGACAATCAAAGTTGCATGAAGCTATCAGAGAACCCGATGTTCCATGACAAGTCGAAGCACATAGAGATCAAATTCCACTATATCATGGATATGGTGCAGAAAGGAGAAATGAAGCTCCAGTACGTGGAAAGGGACAAGCATATAACCGATGTGTTGACCAAGCCTCTAGACATATTGAAGTTCAAGTACTTTAGAGAAAAACTTGGTGTGCTCTAGAATAAGACCCCTTGAAAGAGGGAATGACGAGTTCTAGCATAACTGGAGAGACAGGTTGTCTGAGCGTAAAAGTCTGGCGAATATCATAGGTTTCTCACACATAATTAGTCTTGTAGGTTTTACTTGGATTAAATAAGTCCTACTGAATCTCACAGGTTATCCTTGGTTGTAATCAATACTTATATTTTTCTATGATAGAAATAGCGAGAGACCAGAAGATGCAGATGCATGATATCTCACATGGGAAATGAGAGAGGTTGTCTAAGCAGAAAATACTCTGGTGTAGCAATTTTCTCAGACATAATTAGTCATGTACGTTGTCTAAGTGTAAATACGAGTCCTAACGTGATACACAAGTTACTCGGACATAATCAGTCCAGAGACGGGTTATTCGGATGTAAATATGAGCCCTAGCATGGTACGCAAATTATTCATATGTAATAAGTCATGTGGGTTATCTGAGTTTAAAAAGGATACCTGGCATGGTATGTGGGCTACTCATATGTAATATGCCCCGAAGGTTGTGTGAATAAAAAATATCCTGAACGCAGGTTGTTCAGATGTAATAAGTCCTTGAGGTTGACCTAGAACATAAAATCCTTGGTGTAGTAGGTTGTTTGGTCGTAATCAATACTTACATATATATCTATATATGTGTGTCTTCTCTTGTTGGAGATGATAAGGTCATGAAGCACTTGAGGTGCAGCTAGGAATTTCTTCTATTTTGGTAGAACGTAGGTTGACAGTGAATAGACGTAATGAACTTGGTGTTCTCCTAGGTGATTCTTGCATAGTGTATGTTACATGTTGTCTCAATGATGTGAAAGATCATTTCATATTACTATGGTGATAGAACGCAGGTGGTCTACATCTGGGTTGTGCTCTATGTGCTCTGTGTGTTTTATTTTGTTTTTTGGAGGAAAAAAGATATTATTTGGATATGACGAGATAAAGGTAGAAGATGTAGGTTATTTTTGTGGAAATGTAAAGAAGGTCATAAACAGTTCCCACGTGATGGATTTCTCGTATATGTGATGAAGACCTAGACGAGTACTACACCTACACCCAGCATGAAAAAGGGTTGGCTTTGTAGAAACTTCCTATGATAGATAGTACCTTTCGATGATGATGGCAACAGATATGATTATGACTTTGTGATGATGACTCTATGATGATGATTGGATCAGATGTGTTGATGAATGTGGAAGAGAGAGAATACCTTTCTAGTTAAGAGGGAGTGTTGATGTATGTGTAACTCTGGAATATATTATGATGTATATTATCATTGTATGTTGTTTTAACCCCATCAAAGATGTGCTTACCTCCTTTTAGGATGTCATTATTATGTATATACCTTGAGTTACAACCTCTATTGTAAGTCGGGGGAATAGTCCCTAGTGAAACATCATGTAATGTATTTTTGGAGTCTCTCTAGGGTAATTCAACCCTGTTAGGGTAATAGGTAGGCCCCAATAATGCAATAGGCTAGTCACTTGATTATTATAAATAGGGAGGCTCTCTCCCTCATTGATACACACCTCACACTCACTCAAGTTTGCATGAGAGAGAGAGAGACAAGGAGGAGGGATAGTTAGTTGTTGGAGACTTCTTATTATTGTTTTTATCATCTTGTGTCATAGTCTTTGTAACTATACTATTCTGAGGAAGTTTGCACGATTTTCTCCTTTATGGTTTCCCCAGTGAAAATAGTTTTGTCTTGTGTATCTGTTCTATCTTATGTATATTGTTGTACCTGTTATTCTTTCATATAAATATCCTAACTAAGCTAATAAGATCTAAGAAAACTACACACACACACACCTTACCGTGAACATACACTAATATATATACACTACACATAACTATTTGCTTTATACACCATTTATATCTATGCTTATATATTACATATACTAATAGATCCATAATCTCTTATCCTTTGACATTACAAGAAATAAAAATGCATTTAAATTGATCTCTGAAGTAAGGAACTAGTTAAGGATTCTAATTATTCATTAACATAAGGGGGGTTTAAATTTATTTTTCTATGCACATTTATAATATCCAAATGCACATAAAAAAAAGTATGTAACAGTCCCAACAGCCGCAAAGCTGAAACCTAAGTTCTGATACCACTATGTAGTGTACTTGACCTTGAAATCAAGACCGGATACACCAAGTGACCAAGGGGGGAGGACAAAATAGGTCAATGCAAAGAAAAATAAGGTTTATAAATATATTCCATCATGTCATAAATACCATTAAAATAAATATTCATCCTTTAAAAATAAATTCTGACACTTTAAAAATATAATTAAGAACTTCTCAAAAGCTCATGCAAGCATGATAATTGAACCAGATTTGCATGCTTATTAAACTTGGACCTTAGAATTATTAAAAAAATTCATGGGTGACCATAATCATCCCAATAAAATTTATAAATCATATTTATGAATTCCTTTGCAAACAATCATATTTCAAAATTTTCAACAGTTAGACTATGCAAATTACGACACATTCGTAATTCCAATCTATGCCACATTCTTTAACAGTTTTGCATTACTTATAGAATTAGATATGATGCTAACATCTAAATACATTTAATAATTATCAACAACGGGTACAAAGCAACCATATTCATCCATTAACTTATACAGAAAAACAGATCTACAATTGGTCTTTAAATCCATAACCAAATTAATCGATAAGCCTCTGAGTCGCATCAAATTTTGCGGAAAGGTTAGAAAATATATATATATAAACCTTTGGAGGCACACTAAATAAATAAAATTTTTAAATATCATGATAAGTAACATCAAGTAGACATATATAAACAATCATATATTTCAAAGCAGTAAATGTAATCAAGTTTCCAAGCTGAAACTAATCAGATAACAACCAAATTCATAACAATTTTAATCTGCAGACTTAAACAGGGATTTCATCAATTCTAGAGGGATAAATATAGACATAAAGGTCACAATATCATAATAAATTACATCCCTAAAACATAACAAAATCATATCTACTAAAAAACAATTGATGCATTCAAGTTTTCAAGCAAAAACTACTCAACTAGTGTTCCAAAAGCTCGACATTTCAACTATGAATTCATTCAAATATTACATCAGCCACTAAGGGTGAATTTTCAAGTTAAAAAACATAAAATAAACATGAATAAGTGATATGGAATCTTCCATCAAAATCATATATTAAACAACCAAGATTGCCAGCAAATTCCAAGTGGAAAACCATCTGATCATTAACAAATTGAGCAGTTATTCAACGGATTTTATAACAGCCACTAAGGGAGCATTAGAAGAGATATACACGGAATATAAACATATAAATAATATATGCAATCTTCCATCGATATCATATCTCATATTCCAGGAGAATGTACAAGTTTCCAAGCAGATAAAGCATCAAATTTACATCCAACCATTGATACATAAACCATGTACATCAATAGTAAACATTTCATTCATCAAGTGCACTATAGAAGAAATGGAAACATCATATAAACATATAAATTAACATAAAATAAATAAGCTATCTTAACAAAAGGCAACTGGCATCAACCGGTCCATGTACCACCCAGCCTTAGGCATTGCCAATCCAAATCCTCTTGAACAGGCCACCCCCGAGCTGGGGCCACATATTATTCACAAGAAAAAGTTCACTTAATAAATGGAATATCTCAAGTATATCAGCCTAAAAATCCACAACTCAATTTCTGAACACCTACTTTCTCCTCCACCCCACTACCGAGTGTTATGGTAACCCCTTCACAACCCGAGTCCATCA
Source organism: Pseudotsuga menziesii (assembly GCA_001517045.1). Taxonomy (NCBI): domain Eukaryota; kingdom Viridiplantae; phylum Streptophyta; class Pinopsida; order Pinales; family Pinaceae; genus Pseudotsuga; species Pseudotsuga menziesii. The sequence continues at coordinate 23,156 of LPNX010239763.1, read as the reverse complement.
GGTTATCGCCATTCACCATTAGGATTTACATGCAGGAACTAGACAAAGATAAGTAGTGGACTCCAAGGAAATATACCAAATTTTTCTAGGCTTGCATCAAACACAAACGCAATGCCTTAGGTACATATTTCTTCTAGCACATAGTTCACATACATAACATAACATACATGGCTCTCAAGATCATAAGCTCGACATGAAATTACATGAGTATTGCATCAATACATCAATTAGTATCCTTCCCTTTTCCCAAGGAGGTGAAGTATAGAATTATAGATCGAAGGTGGCATTTCTAACCCAAGGATGTCAATTATAACCAAGGTAATCCATCCTAATTCAATCGAAGGTGGTTAACTCAACCATAGGACACCCATTCTAATTTTAACCAAGAAAATCGAATTTCAAGGACGATGACTCTGTAGAGACCACACCTAGTCCCTAAATTCTTGATTAAATAAAGCCAAATTTACTTGTTGCAATAAATTTCTTTCTTTCTTTATCTGAGAGTTTGTTTTGTTTAAGTTGAAGGTTAAAGGCCATGTCTATTGTACATATTGTTAGGCATAAATCAACAAAATATGTTCAGGTATAGAGAAAAATATGTTTAGGTATAGAGCAAAATATGTTTAGGTATAGAGCAGCAAAATATTTACATATACCATGATAAAATTTAAACATATATTCTTAGTAAAATAATAACTAGTACATCTTTATTTCTTAGACATCATATATCTAGGAAAACTCGTAAAACATCATATATAAGAAACTAGTAAGTACTTGTGCGATTTCATACATGTATAAAGATAACTTGTAGATATTGAGTAAAATACTTCAATTTTAATAGTTTCCTTCGTAGCCTTTTCCAGTTCTCTGTTATATTCCTTGTCCAGCTTTGCCCTTGCAACTTTGTTGAGCTTTGTTTCTGCAATTTCCCGCAATTTTCCATGACTAAACTCAACCGACCAAATAGGTTTTCCACCCAACCAACTAGGAATATCCTCGCCGGCTCCCTAGCTCCAAGAACTATGTTCTTGGACCCCTGAGCCCAAATCCTGAGTATAACCAGCCCAACTAGTGCTTTCAATTCCTTTCCCAAAATACCGAGAACAACAGGCCTCCTCTGTGGTTTTCTCCAAAATCATTTCCTTGCTCCTCGAAAATGAGCCTCCTCTCCTCTATTTTATTCCTCCCCCCTTCCAAGCACAGCTCACTCCCTTTTATCCACATCTTCCTCCCTTCACCAACTCTTACTATCTTATCCCCACATTAAATTCACAATGAACTTCTCATCCACTAATCCACTAAGTCATGATTCATTTACTTCTCCATCCAATCCAATTTCCATATAAAGCCATACTCATTTAAGACACCAATAAATAATATTTAAGTTTACCTATAACTATTCATTATCACCTTCAACTCAAACAACATTCCTTTCAGCATCAACATTTTAAAAATGTAAAAGGTATAATCAAAACTTAAAACTTAGTCAATATCTGTTTATCAAAATACAATTCTTTTAAAGCTATAATAATTATTTCCTCATATAGTACTCCTTTTAGTAATTAAACCTTAGTTATAATTAATTGTAGTTAATGCGTATTATTATTATCTTTTTATTTTACCATATTCCAATTAATTATAATTAACTCTAATCAATAATAATTTATTCCATTTTTGTTATCCTAATTATCACTGAAAGAACTATTGTCACATTCAAGAATTGGATCCTAGTCATGCTTTAAATCTTTTATTTAATATTTACTAATCAAGTTATTAATAATCTATCAATATTTCTCGACATCATTAATACTCAATGAACATTATTAATCAATGAACATCATTAATCATCATTATTAACCTTTATCATTATTTATTTCCCAATTAACATCACATCATAACACAACTATAATTTAACTCAATTAATATTCGTTTAATGATGACTGCAATCATTAATCAGCCTTAAGAACACTTGTTTAATAAATGATTATCAAGTTAATTATTACCTTATTAACCCGATTAACATTCTTAATACTTATTTAATATTAATATATCAAATTAATAATAATGTAATTAATATTATTTCTTCATTATTATTGATAAACCTAGATCTTGAACTAATTAATATCATTGATGCTTATTTGGCCTTCACTAACGGAGCACTTCAATCAGAAATTAAGTTAACAACAATCTTATTAACATTATTTCACCTTTATCGACCATATTTAATAATTAATCCTAGTCATGATTAATCAACCGCTCATTTATAATATTGACGTAACAATATCGTTTCATACCTACGATAGGAAATATTATTTATGATGTAACCATTCACAACTGTATGTGTTCAAGAGATATTTGATAATGTATTAGATAATTCATACAACATATGTAGACGATCTATGTAAGCATAGCTAATGCTTTCATACACCGTGTAGGTAAAATAATAGTACTAAACCACACATCACTCATAATTACATAGTTTATCATTTGTCGACACATACTTAAACATGAATCTGTAATGTATACACGCTAACTCATATCACAATAAGCTATGACACCAAAATACTATAATAACACACAACACAAGAATCCAACCAAGGGTTTCAACACGCAATTAATCAATTTTCCCTCTAAAAATTCCACGACATTCATATCTACCTACTTCCTCTTTATCTAATTCACAACTAACTTCCACATCCTATCCTTCCTCTGTTGGACTACCCTGGAGCATCATCTACATGACCTAACTCTAGTTAGAACTCGTAAGCGGAAGTGTCAACTCCATCGACGAAGCTTCCCCAGCAGTAACCCATGAGCCATCATCACACACCTTGGGGAGCGTGTCATAACACAGCCCTCCCATGACTCCAGGTTTCGGGGATAAACGGTGGGTAATGCCTTCACCCCCCTAATGGAACAAGGGATTATGTCTATATCGACATAATGTTTACATTGCGACTACTGTACTCAGGTTTTATCATCGAATAACCAATTTGGGTGGTTGAGTTTCCTGAAACCCCACACCTTCCCACATATAATGATAATAACAATAATCATACATAACAATAACAATTCATTCTCTGTCCCTCTCTCACATCTTCCATGTCTCGTGATGAAATAAACAATGGCGGGCCACCTCTTAACGACCCCATTCAGCACGAATTTTTATTCGGCCTGGATTTCCATATTTATTATGCCATCTGGTTGTTTATTTTATTGGGGTGTGAATATTCGGAGTCTGTCTACTGAAATCTATGTAGCTGGGAATCAAGGCCATCTTCCATTGGTATGGATAGCAGTTACCAGTAACCTTTCTTAAGTTTCCCCATATATGAATTAATTGTAAATTATTTGGCCGGTTCTCAATCAATATCGTATCAAAAGGGGAATCAAATGGAGATTAATAATATACAACTTATCCTATCTCCACCACTGCTATTGTCGACTAAAGATCTTCAAATACTCAGCTCGTACAAGTTCTCCAGCACCTGCATTGCACTCCACACTTTATTATTTTATTTTTTTCAAAAAAAAATTTCCACCCAGTTTGACATTGGAATAAAAAAAAATTTGAGATCCTTTCTTATTTTACACTTTGAACGAGGTGGGTATTTCATTTCACTTCATATTTTTACAAGCCCATATTTATACCTAGATTTTTCACTTAAACCTCTGGAATATATTTCCCAAAAGGTGGGTATTTCATTTTCACTTCATATTTTTACCAGCCCATATTTCTACCTGGATTTTTCACTTAAACATCTGGAATATATTTCCCAAATATCCAAACTCTCTTATGAAATCAGATATTTTTATTATTTTTCCTTCGAAGGGGTTGCAAATGTATTTTCAAATATCTTGAATTGTTCTTACATCTCATATCCAATATTTGTTCTCATATATTATTTTGGAATTTTATTTTTATTCCTTTTTTATTCTTTTGAGAAAAAATCATAATTGTTGTCTCTAATAGAGATTTATGTGGCAATTTAAACTCGAAGGGTTCACTAACATGGCAAACCCATGCGTGCATCCAGCATCCATATGAACAGAACAATTTTCAATTTTTATTTATTTCTCTTTTACATTATATCTCACGCTATAAATCTAGTTAATGCATTAATTTGAAAGCATTATCATTTTATGGTGTACTGATAACAACTTTGGGTAGCCCATCCTACGAAGAAAAAAACATTGAAAGCCTATTTTAAGTAAACAGGTAAACAAGTCGTTTATTTAAACAATTATTCCATCTTCAATTGATTTTTAAATTTTTTTTTGTGGCTACTAACAAGCTCAGCATCTTGCCAGCTCCCAAGCCACGCCAACGATTATAATTGCTGCTTAGTAATAATTTAAGAGGAATTTTATCCAATATGAGACATCCCATAAATCAACCAAGGTAAAAGCTTAGCTTCTCCAGCAACACTGGTTTGTTTATTGTAGGCCCCTTGGATTCTTAAATTAACTATCTAAATCTTCGAGGTTAAAGGCTAATATTAACACTTAGGTGAGTTTTTGATTGTTCCTCTTCTTCGGTGTAACTAATTATTAAGTTTCTAGGGTTTCAATCCTCTTTCCCTTATATTTTATTTTCAAATACACATATAACAAAATTTACAACCGTTCTTTACTATGTTGATAGTGTTTTTTTTTCTATTAAGAATATAAAAAGGAGTCAAATTTTGATTTTGATATAATTTCATATAAACAATTTTCAAGTTAAAAAAAAACAATAGAATATTTGTATGTGTGTAAACAATTTTAGGGGTTTCTTGTAGTAAGCCCTCTGGTTCTAGATTCCGAACCATGGCTCTAATACCATGTGTAGAGACCACACGTGGTACCTAAATTCTTGATTAAATAAAGATAAATTTACTTGTTGCAATAAATTTCTTTCTTTCTTTATCTATGAGTTTGTTTTGTTTAAGTTGAAGGTTAAAGGTCATGTCTATTGTATATATTTGTAGGCATAAATCAACAAAATATGTTCAGGTATAGAGAAAAATATATCCAGGTATAGAGCAGCAAAATATTTACATATACCGTGATAAAATTTAAACTTATATTCTTAGTGATGATGATGATGGTGGTGGTGGTGGTTAATGTCCACTCAGACCAATTTTTGGTCTATCAGACCCAAAGAAATGAATTAATTATTTTGTTTTAAAATAGGATTTCTATGCTCAAAGAGCTTGGAGAGAAGCGTCCCGAGCTCAGAAGGTCGGGATTACAATAAAGATTATGAAACTGAGATATAATGTGGGTGTAAGCAGGGAATTCTAAGAGGAAGTGTTTTTCATCCTCGATGTTCATATTCTCACAGAGATGGTAGATCCTTTCTACCCATGGTGTTTTAGGAACTGCCCAATGACCAATTTCACTATGAAGCTCATGAGAGTTCGTTCTTATCTTGGCTATATTTTTTTTTCTTTGAACTAGTTAAAACTGAGAGATACTTTTGATATTCTAGAGTAGGGTTGATGACCTCCTTATAATACCTTAATTTTCTTTTATCCTCTAAATATTTCTCACACCACATTTTCTCCTTAAACTTAGAAGTGACTATTTTTAATGTTATTTATATTTTGCAATGCAACATTTTCGTTGATCTCCCAATGGTTTAACCAAACCGTGATATCTTTATACCAACTTCGCTTGAGACTTGGGTGGATTTGGATGGACTTTAAAGTTAGTTTAGGAAGTCTATGTGCTATAGCTCAAAATGACACATCTCTTCCTGTGACCACTTTCCCATGATTCACGGTCGCATGTCAACACTTCATGAAAGTCATTGAAAAAACACCTAACTTGGAGGATCCATATCTTGATTTTTGTAACTCTGTTTGACCTTTTCTCTGCACCGTTGGAAAGGTATCTGAGTCAGATAAAACTTTCTTGGAAGACACCAAAGTATGAAAATGCCCCGAAGTACCCTAAAAATGAGATATTTTATGCATGCGTGACTTGTACGTGAATTGTTATATATAATACTCGCGTATTCCCTAAACACGCGACTATTTACATTGCAACCCACGTGTACCTCCTACATACACGACTGATGTCTTTGCAACCCGCGTATTCGTGTCAAAAATATGTTTTTCAAAGTTTGGGTAGTTTGGTTAGTTATGCAAGTGACACTTTCAGTTGTAACTAATTTGTCTTCGACCCTATCTCTTCAGAAGCATATAAATAGAGGTAGGGAGGTCCATGAGAGGGGACTTGAATCTTTGCATTGTTATGCTAGAGGAATTGGAGCTCTCTTTCCCCCCACCTTTTCCCTAGTGATCATATCCTTGTGTAGCAGAGCTTGGACGCTGAGTTCCTTGGAGAAGAGAAGCAACAGAACCAGATCAAGGTTTCATGAAGTGCCCAACTTGAAGAGAAGGTATATTTCTACTTGTTTTCAAGATTAATAAAAATGTGATGTCCTTCTTCTTCCCAAATAATTGTTCAAGCTGTGATTGAATCTCTGTTTATGAACATATGATGATGTTAATCAGATTAGTATTCCATATTGCTTTGATTATCATTAATTTATATGTGGTCATATTGGTTTGAGGAAGGTATAATTCGTTTTGCAGGTCTCTTGGAGAAAGAGGAGCGAGAGAAACAAGAAGAGGATTGAAGGGCTTCTTGGATCAACCTTTGTTTGTCAAGGTATGAACCATTCTAATCTCTAAAACTTGCTTATATATACGTGCATAACCATTTGCATCTCTCTTTCAACCCCAGTACGTTGATGGCCTCTTAAACCATAGCCATAGGAAACTTTCCTTTACAACAGAACTGGCGACTCCACTGGGGAGAGCCTTGTCTGTTTGGGGTTTCTCTGTCTTTCTTTCATTATTTTGCATTGTTTCGGGTCCTTCTTTCCACTTAGGAACACCTTCTAATTCTTATAGTACACTTCCCTTGCCTTCCTAAGGCAGTTTTTGACCTTTTTGGGGATTTTTTCCACCCATACGTGAGTTGCAGACTCAACAGCCATGTGTTTGGTTTGTACACGTCACCCGCTATACTGTCAACCAGTGTATGACATGAGACCTATCAGTAGTACAACCCGCATGTGCCCCTAAAAAAATGTTTTTTCTTCATTTTTGTGGGTTTTTGTTGTTGTTGTGGGTTGTTTGGTAGGCCTTTTTGGGTCCTCTGTAGGTGCATGACTCCAGGGAGTTAGTTTCATCCATTTTGGGTGTTCTTTGTCTATGTGGTAATTCTTTTTGTAGTATTAGGTTTTTCTCTTTGCTCATCCCCCCACCCCCTTCGCTTGGCATGATTTTTGGTTTATGTTTCTGGTTAGCCTCTATTAGTGATCTTTGTCTGAGTTCAGAAGCTTGTTGGTGTTTGTTCCCTTCTTCTTTTGTTGGTTAACCTCACCATGCCAAAGTAGTTGACTTGTCTCTTATGCAAGCCTTCCTTCCAAGTAGGGTTTATACTGACTTTAGGGAATTCTAGAATTTGTTTGGTTGTTGTATAGCAGAGTACCTTATGCTTTGTTCTTGTTATTGCATACTTTTGTTTGTAGGTAGTTTTTCTTTTGCATTTATAAAAGAAAAAGAAAAATAACATATAATTGTTTAATATGCATGTAGATTAGGGTTTTGACTTTAATGCATTGCATATCATTATTTTTGAAAAAATAAAAAGAAATTGTTCTTTTGTGGCTTTCAAGTTTCTATTTGAAAAAGAAAGAGAATAATTTTTGCTTTTTGCATGTCATTTCTCTTTGCTTAGTCATTTTGTTTCAACTTTGAGTCAAAACACCACATAAGTTTCATGCCATTTACCCTCTAACTAAAAACATCCTTTTAAAATGAACGATATAATTAAAAATTATTAGCAAGTTTTAATTTTTAGGCTCCTACACCAACTAGTTTAGGATAGACTTGTGGATTATGGAGTTTCAACTCTCCAAAAGTGTTTGATTTTAGATGTAGTTGGCTAATCAATAGGTAAATCCTCTTCTATGTTGAGTGTATCTGGGAAGCTCCTCTTGAATAGGAGTTAACCATGAGGCTACATGGAGGCTTGGACTAAGGAGATAACCCTCTAATTCCTTGCCAAAGCGTAGACCAAGGTTTTTTTGCATCTGGGTCTGTTAATACCACCCTTTAGGCCCTGTGCGGTGCTGGTGTTGACAGGGTTTCAGGATTTGCTACCCTGCCCATGCGTACGAACCAAGCTTGTGACTGTCCCCCCAGACTGTCAGTATAGTTGCGGTAGCCTTTAGTCTCTTTGACATCTAGGGTTCATACATAGGTACACTGAAAGGCTATTTCTGGTTGACCTTGGACGAGCTTGGAAGGTAACCCCGGTAGAAGGTGTGGAAGGGTGGTGGGTGATTCCTCCACTGGTGCCTAAGAAAATCTACAGGGACGCCAAGTAACTATCTACCAGATTTCTTCTGGAAAGCATAACTTATACCTGTTTGTCTATTTGGCTTTAGGAATTTTTTACTGAGTGTTGTGTGGTTTCTCTGTACTTAGTTTGCCTTCAGGTGTGTGCTTGGTACTTTTAGTTTCCTATTGACCTCAGACTTTGTCTTACTGTTTGAAGTTATGGCTAACCCCCCTTTGAACACCAACCAAGAGATACCCATGTTGGGAACTCCTTGTACTATTTCTCTCACAGGGAATGTTGGTGTTCCTTTGATGGCCACCCTGAATCTACCTGAATTCCCCCTAGGGACACCAGTGTGGTTGTTTTCCACTCCAATTTTTCTGAATGCTCATGATGCTTCTCAAGTAAGATCTTTATATCAAGGGCATAAAAACACTACCTCCCCTTCACCTATAGTTTATTCTTCTCCTCCTTCTACCTCATGCAGTGAAAGTACTGATACTAGTAAGCGACAGTCTAAAAGGAGTAAAAGGAGGAATAGGAAGAAGACACATAAGAAAGGGGAAAGCCTTTCAACCTATGCAAGTCAAGTTGAACCTCACCACCAAACCTCTGCATTTCATGCTGGGGGAACCTATCCAACCTCTGTAGGTCATGTTGGATCTATGCACTCAACCTCTACAAGTCAAGTTGATATTCACCATCCAGCCTCTACTGATCATGCTGGTGGGATCCTTCCAACCTTTACAGGTCATGCTGGATCCAGTCACTTAGCCTCTGCAGTTCATGCTGAGGGCACCCATTCAACCTTTGATGTTCAAGTTGAACCTCCCCATCCAACCTCTGCAAGTCATGTTGGATCCATCCACCCAGCCTCTAAAGTTCATGCTGGGGGAGCACACTCAACTGCTACAAAGCATGTTGATCCTAATCATTCAGCCTCTGTTGTTCATGCTGGTGGTGCCCATCCAACCTCTGTAGGCCATGTTGGAACCAGTCTCTCAACCTTTGCAAGTCATGTTAGGGGTAGTCTCTCAGGCTCTGTGGTTCATGCTGAAGACAATCTGTCAACCACTGCGAGTCATATTGACACTATTGAAGAGGCTTCCCATTCAAAACACAAGCCCAAGTTTCCCTATAATATTTGTGAGGGATACCACCTTACTTATAAATTCCCTTATATCGCGGAGGTGTGAATATTTTGGCTTCATAGTCCTCCCATTTTTTAACATTCTGAAGTTTTTCAACAACCATCCTCTCTTAATAAGGTTGGACCCAGTCACCCAACCTCTGGTGGTCATGTTGGGGGAAAAATCTCAACCTCTATAGGTCATATTGAGAGAAAATAGTCATCCATTTCTATTGATGTTGACATCATTGAGAAAATTGGTCGTTTGAAGTCCAAAATTAAGTTCCCTTGTAAGCTATGTGAGGGAGATCATCTTACTCACTAGTGCCTTGCTATTGCAGAGGTGCGAAGAGTGTGGTCCGAGAGTCAAGAATTTCCTTCTCCTAAACAACCTATAGTTTCTCAATAACCTACTCAACCTTTGGCTGATCAAGTGGTCTAACCAATCTTGGCTTTGGTCGATCCCACTCTTCTTTCGAAGAGTGATCCTGATGTGATTGAACCAATGTCATCTTTGGTCAATCCCACTCTCCCTTTGGAGAGTGACTTTCACGAAGCGATTGAATCGATTCCATTTTCAATCAACCCTACTCTTCCTTTGGAGAGTGAAGTGTCTTCTAGTCACATTTTCTTCATTGCCAGTTCAGAACTTACTGAACAAGGGGGAATTGAACTTGCTTCAGATGAACCCCCACCAAGCTCTCGGATTGCTTCCTTTGATTCGAATAGTCTAGTTGATTCGTGCCTTCCTTCTAATGCACCTTTCCAGATAAAGGTCAAAGTTGAACCATACACGATTGCTCATTGTATTATTGATGAAGGAGCCTTAGTTAGTATCTTGTCCACTCGTGCTTGGCGAGGCATGCGATCTCCCAGCCTTGTGTCGACTACTAGTTAGTTACTGGATTTTGATAGAATAACTTGTATAGCCTTGGGAATTCTTGCTCAAAAACATGTTACTTTGGGTGGGAAAACTGTCTTAGTTGACTTCATGGTAATAGAAGACCCTTGGACTTTAATATGCTCCTCAGACATGATTATGTCTATGCCATGCAAGATGTGGTGTCAACATTCTTTCGTGTGATGTACTTTAATAATGGCGAATAAATTGTCACTATTGATCAGTTGGATTTTCTTGATCTGTCTCCTGACCCGACTAAAGACTAGGTCTTTCCTTTATTGATTCCCAGTGTTTCTATAGACACTACCCAGCCACAGGTGAGCCATGTGGCCTCGTGTCCTTTGTGTTCAATTGCTACTAATAAGAAGCCTCTGTTTTCATGCTTACCTTCTTAGGACTTGGTCCCAGCAGTTGACCAGGTGAGTCATCCTATACAGACTGTGGAGCTCGCTCTCCACTCTGTCAATCCATTTGAAAGTTTAGACATGTGTCCTATCTCGGATGATCTCCTTCCTTCGGATGAAGTCTTCCTAGATTCTTTGATACATTTTGACCTTCTAATGGAAATTGTTTTAGTTGTGACTAAGTCTAACCCTGATTTTCCTAGTAATCCTGACCTTTCTTCTTATGTTGGTCTTGTTGAGTCTTTTGACTCTTCCTTTGAACAGTAAGTCAGTGATCCTGATGAGTTTGATTTTTCTTATGAATTTTTCAACTTCCATGATACTAAGTTTGTTCCTGCATACTCTATCTCCCTTGTTGATTTTTACTCTCCTTCCAAGGTTGATCTTACTATTTATAAACCCTCTCTCCTTGGTGCTATAGAATCTTCTTCAGTTGATTCTTCCTTTACTTTACCATTTGTAGAAGATAGCAAAGTCACATGTGTTTCTGCTAAAGTGACCTATATCAGAAATTTTCTTCTGAATATGATCCTGATGCTATTGTTTCTTGGAGACAGGATTCTTAGTCGGATTCACAACTGTTTACTGGCCTTGTCTTGTTGTTCAAGATGTAACTGCATCTCCATGTGCCCTTCTCGTGCTTATGAGCCTGATGTCGGCTTCCATGTTTTTAGCTCATTGTACAAGCCCTCATCTTTGTTCTCATCGTCACTAAGCCTTGTATCATTTTTCCTTTGCAACTTGACACCCTTTACATTGAAGAGACATTCCCCGAGTGTCTTTATCCTGCTCATGTTCCTTGCATTATGCATAGGTTTGTTCCTCGCGCTTGGAACTACTTTTTCTTGCCCCTGGCACTCGTCTCCTTGCATTTAGAGCATTGTTTTGTCTCTCTTTCGAGCTCGTTAAAAACAGTAAGGAGGCCGCGAGTTGAATTTTTTGGACTCATTAAAACTTCACAGGAAAGATATTGAGTTTCTTTAGGCCCAAGTTTGACTCCTCAAAATAGACTTGACTACCGAGTAAACTTGTCCTTTCAGGCTCATTAAGAATATGTGAATTAGCATCCATATTGGTGGTAGGTTATCACCTTCTCAGACCATGTGGAATAGTACGAGAAAGGAACACTCTCTTTTCTTTGGAATTGAGAAGAGTATTCTCAGGCATAGGTTTATCACTTTTCCAGACCTGAGGGACTAAACTTACGAAAAAGGAGCACCCGGTATGAGCTTAGTTTTCTCTTTTTCGTTCTCTGGACCTAAACATGAAAAAGATTTCGAGTGTGCTTTATGTCTTTGTCATGCTCGTTAAACACTAAAGAACAAAGAATCGATTTTACTATTGTAAGCCCCATTCCTCGTAACCAAATGGATCTTTCCGAGTGATCTTGATTTCCTTCACACTCATAAAACTCAAGCTATAAAGCTGCTCTGGAAGGAGCGTTGGGTAGGTGGTAATTTAACCTTTTTTGGACCTCCCTGACTAAGTACGAAAAAGGTGCACCTTACTTATTCAGAAGCTAAGAGAGTTCTTCTATGGTTTGTTTTATACTTTTTCGGCCTCAGGAGACTAAATTGGACGAAAAATCCCCCTCCTGGAGTCTTCTTTGGAGTTTTCAGACTCTCTAAACTATGAAAACACCATTGAGAATACACTAATTCGAGCTCATAAAATCCACGAATTAGTGCTTTATCAAGCATTCTTCAGTCTCTTCTTCAAGCTTGCCAAAAATGAAGAAGGTCTCGATTTTGCTTTCTTGGACTCGTTAAACCTTTACAAAAAGAGGGGAAGGGAAGTTCATTCACATGTATTTTACATCATGCCAACTAGTCTTGTTTCCTTGAACAAAGCACCAGTTTTGAGTATATCAATAGTTGGGTCCTAGTATTTTGACCTTATCCCAATTCAGAGATTTTTTACTCCTCCAGTTGGTCTCTTTTCCAATTATATGGGGAATCTATCAATGTCTTCTACATTGCATATTTGTGTCATTGGTCCTTTTGTGTCAAAATATTCCTAAGTCACTTTTTTGTCATGCTCACTATTCAAGGATTAAACCTTTGTTAGTCATTCTGTAGTTTCCTTGAGCTTTTGTGTCGGCCATTCCCTGGTATCAGTTCATTACATCATGTCTTCAGCGGTCCTTATCATGAAATTCTGTACCAATTCCAGATCCAATTAGTCTTTAACTTACCTCATGCTGGATGATGAAGGATGCCTTAATTCCTTCCTTCCAAAGGATCTCTTCCTATTGACTACAACACCTCTTGCTCTGGGAATGAGATTTAGAGTTTTATGATAGTACCTTGGGGATTGCAGTGAGCAGTGGAAATTTTCCTCACTATTAGGTAGTGGGAATACCTTATTGTCTCCTAATCGATGGATTCTTCAAGTGTTCGACTTCAAGTCCTTGTATTCACACTTGTTATAATGTACTAGGTACCTTGGGGACCATTTTCATTAATGGTGGTTTCCCTCGCATTTTCTAATGGTTCTCATTATTGACCGGTAATCAAATAGTTTCCTCCATGTTCGACTTCAACTCCTTTATTCGCATGGTTAGGATTCGTACCTTTTGGGTGGTTTGGATTCAAGATCTTGGGCCAACAGTAGCATTATCATTTTTTTCTATTTCCCAAGCTGGCCAAGACCTTGTCACACTTTATATGACATTTTGCTGAGACATAGATCGACCTTGTATTTTTGTGGCTACGATCGATTGTCGAGTATGGATCCACCTTGTTCATTTGTGGCCATGGCTCCCTAAGATTTGATATGGAACCTTTTTGCATATTGAGCGACCATGATAGTTTCATCAGTTATACATATGTTGGATCTACTTGTATCTTTATGGTGATTTTTTGTATAGGGACTTGTATGTCCTAAAGATTAGTTTTGTTTGACATTTATCTCTCTTTCAGGTACCTTTGTTTGATCCTTTTGATCTTGGATTCTCTGCTCTCTCCATACTCAACTATTTCCTTTATAATGTATTTCGGCTATCATCTTCCCCTCTAACCTCATACATTAGGGGGCATCTGTTATAGCTCAAAATGACACATCTATGCCTGTGATCACTTTCCGATGATTTTGTCGCATGTCAACACTTCCATGATGACACTTCATTAAATTCACTGAAAAAAATACCTAACTTGGAGGATCCATATCTTGAGTTTTCTAACTCCATTTGGCCTATTCTTTGAATCGTTGGAAAGGTATTTGAGTTAGATAAAATTTTCTAAAAGACCGTAAAGTCTGAAAATGCTCTGAAGTACCCTAAAAATGAAATATATTATGAATACACAAGTTTCCTTAACGAAACCCATGTATTTTATGCGAATTGTTATATATAATACTCATGTATGCTCTAAATACACGACTATTTACTTTACAACCTGTTTGTACCTCCTGCATATGTGACTAATGTCTCTGCAACCCATGTATTCATGTCAAAAATGCATTTTTAGAACTTTGGGTAGTTTGGTTAGTTATGCAACTGACTCCTTCAGTTGTAAATTATTTGTCTTCGATCCTATCTCTTCAGAAGCATATAAATAGAGGTAGGGAGGTCCATGAGAGGGGACTTGAATCTTTGCCTTGTTATGCTGGAGGAATTGGAGCTCTCTTTCCCCCCACCTTTTCCTTAGTGATCATCTCCTTGTGTAGCAGAGCTTGGAGGCTGAGTTCCTTAGAGAAGAGAAGTGTTGCTAGGGTTTCACCCCTAGCTTGTACGAATGAGTACCTACTAAGGACAATAGATTCCTTAGTAGCAGTTCAATGATATATGAATTAAAAGCTATAACTGAAAGAAAAAACTAAATTTAAACACGTTCATGAAGCAAAACAATAAAAAGTAAATAGTAATTTTGTATTAATCTGACCTCCAATGTGAAGGTTGGTGAAGCCCTTTCCGGTGCTCCGAGTCGGTGGCTCTGAGCTTCAAGCTGCTTCTTCTCTTTCTCCAATGGTGGAAATGGGCCAAAAGGGGCTCTCACGGTGAAAGCAGCTCAATGGTGAGCTGGGATTTCAAGAGCAATTTTGGCAGAGGTAGGATACTTGTGATTGTGGATATGAAATAAGGGATCTCCACCCCTTATTTATAGTTGGAAACCATGTGGTTTAGGGTTAGGGTTTCAGCTGTTTAGGGTTTTTTCCTCATTTCCTCATTATTTAATATTTTTTCTTCCTTTTTGGATATTTTTTCTTTTTTGGAGGAATTTTGGATATTTTTAGTTGAAAAGAGGGTTTTATGGCCTTTTGGAGGCATTTTAAGCCTTTTGGAGGCTTTTTACATGGTTTTATGGGTTTTGGATGGAAATATGGTATGAAAATGGACAAATGAGCCATGTGATGGGGTAGATGAGGTATTGAACCTTTTTTGGGTGTTAACAGATTGCCCCCTGATGTGCGAGGGAAGGAGCTCATCGTATGGCCGATGGACATCATGAGTCATATTCATTTTTTGCTGGGGTGTGGAGAAGAGAAGGAACCAACTGAAGCTCGGAACAACGATCTCGAACCAACTGCAAGGACTGAAAAGTACATAACCTCAATAATGGATGAGGAATCATCTGATCATATGGACGAGGCGGGCATTCCCATGCTCGTATCAAGATACATGAAAATAAATGTGAGGCCCAAAAAGAGGGTCCTGTAGGATACATAGGAAACCACTGTGTATATCATAAGTGTCCAGAGGGGACACAATGCTGGAACATACTGCTGGGTTGACCATGTCTGAGCTGAACAACTGATGCACTGGAATGACAGCAGTGCTACTAAATGTGGTTCTGAAGGAATTGATGAGCTGCTGGATCAAAGTGACAACGGTCATACATGTAATGGTACACTGTTCTGGAACTGAACTGGGTACTCAAGGAAGCATGGAACTGGAGGGCTTCCGAATACAATCTCCAACGCAGCCCGGACATCCACGGGAACATATCACTGGGTGTTTCCAAAGTGACTCACCAATGTGCTAGAGTCAGGGGAAATCCGGGGTCTTCGACACATAATGGAAAGGATATACATCCTGCGCAATTCTCAACGATGCGATTAAGGTGCTGAAGTCGAGCATGTGAGAAACAACTATTCGGAGAGGCAATGATGACTCCTCCCAAAATGGTCCGTAGGCACTCACCACAGATGGTGATGGGTCCAAGGCGCAGGGGCCTCTGGGTCTATCCTCTGGAATAGAGGGGCTGTCGGTGACAGAGGGAGACCTGCAACTATCAAGGCAATGATGTTTCCTTGACAGGAGCATGAGGTAAAAAACTGAACTGTGATAGTACTGATGGCGGGAGTGATAAACTGGGGGGAATAACTGGGCAAGTAGAGTGGGTGGACTCAAACTTCCTTTGTTCAGAGTATGATGGCGGGGATGATCAGGCAACATCTGAGACGGAATGGTGGTAAAGGGATCATAGCGGTATAAGATCTGAGGGTGAATGGGCTAAGGGAGACTCCAGCTGTGGTAAAATGGTAGGAGATTGCAGAATACTCTGAACAAAGGCGACCTGATTGGGGGTGCTGCCGAGAGGATTGATCATAGCGCCAAGAAGTGCGGGGGGACTTCTTCATGGGTTAGGGAACTAGAAGAAGTGTGGATATAAAATGGTACTGTCATGTGGATTTTACGAGCCTAGGACAGTTCATGCTCATGGTCGCTTTCAATTTTAAGGAGTCTGAAAGCAAATAAGAAGACTCTGAAGTAATGGAATGATACTGTCGTGTGGATTTTACGAGCCCACGATAGTACATGTTCGTGGTTGCTTTCAATTTTAAGGAGTCTGAAAGCAAATAAGAAGACTCTGAAATGATAGAATGGTACTGTCTTGTGGATTTTTACGAGCCCATGACAGTTCATGCTCATGGTTGCTTTCAATATTAAGGAATCTGAAAGCAAATAAGAAGACTTTGAATTAATGGCCAGGCAAGGAGGAAGTGTTTGATCAGGGAGCATTTATGATGACCATGACTGAGGGTGGGGGGGAACACTGGTGGGCCTCCTTGCGGGGTGAATGAATGGAGGCAAAAGAACGAAACATTTGCAGTATGACAGGAGTGGATGGCTCATGTAAAAAGTGTGAAATAATCTGATGACGGCCGATGTGGCGCGCAAATCAATGCGGCAAGGTGTAGGGACGCAATGTTGACATTGTAGTAAGTGAGAGCGAGAAATGATCTCAAGCATCGTCACGAGCTCAGAAACATGGATCCGGCGGTATAAAAAATGTGAAAAACGGAGAACGACCGATGTGGCACGCAAACCGAGGCGAATAATGGTGTTTGAAAAAATGGGTAAAAAATGACATAGAGAAAATAATGCAACGAGGTGACCATCGGGATGGTCTCGTTGTGCTGATTCCAATGGTGGAAACGGTTCTGAAAACGGACGTCGTCTGGGTTCAGAATGGCAAAACAAGAGAAAAGTCGACGGACTACAAATAGTATGTGGGCCCAACATGACATGTGTCATTTGACTAGTGGATGTTGACTCGTGATCGCAGTGGACTAGAGCTAATTTGTCATTTCTAGACGATCCGACCGGTTGACTGCAGATTCGGGAGAGACAGGTAGGCCATCAAACTTATGCCTGCATTATTTTTGGGTTTGGGGGGTGGGTAGTGGTTCCTAGGGGTCTTGTTGTACGGTCCACGTGGGTGGACCGTGGGTCAGGGCATCCAAACCACAGTCGCAGACCGCAGGTTTGAGTCGGGACAGCCGTGGTCTCGGATCGCGGCTGCAGGTCTAACAGCCGCGGTCGCGGACCGCAGCTACAGGCCTAACAGTCGCGGTCATGGACCGCGGCTACAGGCCTGGCAGCCATGGTCGGAGACCGCGGCTGTAGGTTTGACAGCCGCGGTCGGAGACTGCGACCGCGGATATAGGCTTGACAGCCACGGTCGGGGGCCGGGCTGTTCTGGTTTTTGTTTGGATGGGTGGGAAGGTCCATTATTTTGACGTGAGCCTGATGAGACTTCGTTGTGCGATTGACAGGATGCCACTGGTGCCATGGAGGGGCAAGAGGTCCCAGAGGATATAGTGACAGTGGTTCGAGAGGATCGCTGGGTGCGGTCACTGCTAGGACTCTTCGGACTACTGAAGTTCGCAGAGGTCCCTATTATGCGGTCAGTAGGATTGCTGCTGAACCGGTTGGTCGGATTCTGGGATCCAGATGCGCTGGCATTTCGGGTGTAGGGGGAGAGGGTGGACCTCACCCTTACTGACCTTTATTTCTTGACGGGGTTGCCCTGCCTGGGGAGGGTATCAGATACTCAGCCGCGGGTGTCTGCGGATCTGGATATGGAGGATATGGTGGAGTGGTTTTGTCGGCCGGACGCTCGGGTGCATCGGAATGCACTCTTGGTGAGGGATCTACGGGAGCCAGCAGTACAGGCGATGGCGGCTTGTGTGGTTCGTATTTTGGGGTCCCAGTCACCTGAGAAGGTGTCTGGGGGTCAGATGCAGCTTGTAGAGCGTGTACTGGCGGGGACCTATTTTGCCTGGGGCCAGATGTTCCTGACCTGCGTGCAGCGACAGCTGACCACGGCGAAGGAGTCTGGCAAGGGATTTTGTTATGGTTCCTTTTTGTGTGCCTTCTTTATGGAGAGGGTCCCCACACTGCGGCCGCGGGTGCTGTTCAGGGCAGGAGGCTTGAGGGATCCTCGGATGGTGCGGTGGGGAGAGATGATGTGCCGCCGTGGTGGCGGGGATGTTGGGCGTTACTTCACTCAGGAGCTATACTTGCAGTGGCTCCAGCTACCACTGACGCTGGAGGACTATCCATACAGGGATATGGACTTCACGGGAGATCCGGATGCTCCACAGCCACCAGGACAGGCATGGGGGCCTGATGGTACGTATGATTTGTTTGCATTGTTTAGTTTATGTATATGATATATTACTGATATATGGTAATTGACAAAATGGTGTTTTGCAGATGTGGGTCCGAGGCCACCGCCAGGACATGTGGCACGCAGAGGGACTGTGGCCATTCCAGCGTTGCTAGAGAAGGGGGACGTGGGTCGTCCAGATGCCGAGAGGAAACTGGAGTCTGTACGGGTGCTGTTAGATCAGTTGCTCGTGGGAGTGACTGACACGGGATGGCGGGACCTAGATCCGGCTGTGGTCCAGGATTGCTTGGGGGCACCCCGAGATTTTCGATCGATCGCGATCCAGGTGGCTCTGTTGGTGGACAGAGCACGGGCCCAAGGGCCCAGACGCGATGTGGACGCGCCGAAGGAGGCGCGAGGAGAGGAGTCAGAGGCCGCGGACACTGACAGTGATGTCGGGTACGACTCCCATTAGGGGGTACAGGGGACTCCTCCCTATTTTTTGTAGTTACGGCCTGTACCCTATGAGGCTTTTGAGGATTGTACATACACACATTTTTTTGTAGAGCTGAGTACAGGGGTACTCGGGACATGTATAGCTCTGTATCATGTATTTTTTGATATGTATATATTTATGCACATGGATGCACTTTTGTATGATGTTGTTTCATTTGTACGCACGTGGATGCGCTTTATGGTGTTTGATATGTTTGCACGTGGATGAAAAGTTCGCTAGGATGTTGGGCACGTGGATGCCCCTTGTGTATTTTATGTGATGTGACATGATTTATGTATGATTAGGCACATGGATGCCCTTATGGATGCAAATGTTTATGCAATGCAGTCTTTTTGGTTTTTTATATGGTTGGATGAGATGCTATGATGCATGATGGAGATGTTTATATGGTGTGATTGATATGCCAATCTAGGATGTTATTGGCCATTTGATCTGTGACACTATTTTGAGCTCTTGGGACATGTGTGAATGTGATGGATTCAAACTGTCGGCTAAGTTGTTTTGTACGCAGGAATTTTCTAAATAGGCAAGGATCGCGCACCTGGTAGCAGTTGTTGATCTGGGAGACAAGTAGCTGGGAGTCCAACAACACATGAAGGTGACGTATGCCTGTCTGGAGGGCAGCAGTCAGGAGACCGGTCACAACATCATAATCTGCCTGGTTATTGGTCGCAGTGCCTATACATGTTCCGTCAAGGTGAATCAGTTCGTTGGAAGGGGAATATAAGACCCATGCTGCAGAAGCCAAGTTGGGAGACCAGCGGCTTGCCCCATCAGCGAAGCCAATGTAACGAGGTGGAAGATGGTCCATCTGTGGGCATGCAAAAAATGATGAATGTGAGATTATGGTAAAGATGGTAAAAAAAACAAAAAAGGAGCAAGTTGTACAATGCGGACCAATGAGGTCGCGGTTTCAGTTATGGGTAAAAAAGTTTAAGATACAACCCATTGCGGGGATTGCATAAAGGGTGGCCTTCAGAGTCGGTTAAAACGTATGCCCCCTTGCTGAGGCAAGTCTGAATGATGTAAGGGCCTTGCCACATGGACTCAAACTTTCCTTTACCGGTTTTGTCGTGGGCTTGGTCATAAGCGAGGACGAGGTCCCCTTCGTGGAAAGTTCGAGGGTGAACATGTTTGTCATAGTGGGCTTTGGAGCGGTTTTTGGCAGCTTCGATGTTCTGGAGAGTGGCACGACGATCTTCATCGGCTTGTTCAAGGGATATCAGACGTTGCTCAAGGGGGGAAGTATCGGGGAGAAGCTCAATGACGATGTGTAAGGCAGGTATCTGACACTCGATGGGGAGGACAGACTCTACACCGTGAACTAAATGAAACGGGTAAAACCAGTGGCGGTCTTGGTGGAGGTACGGTAAGCCCATAAGGCAGGGAATAGCATATGGTGCCAATTGGAATTATGCCGATCAACAGTGCGTTGGAGTATGGTTTTTAGTATTTTGTTAACAGCTTCGACTTGACCGTTCCCTTGAGGGTAGTAAGCCGAGGAAAACTGGTGTTGGAACTTGAGGAAAGTAGATAATTCGCGCCAAACTGAATCTTCAAAGTGTGATCCATGGTCTGAGACCAACTGTTTGGGGACCCCGAATCGAGTGATAACATGGTTGAAAAAGAAACGGGCAGCAGTTTCAGCGGTACAGTTGAAGGTGGGCATGGCTTCCGCCCATTTGGTGAAATAATCGACGAAAACAATGATGTGCTTATGGCCGTTCGCAGATAGGGATCTACACTCCATGAAGTCGATGGCCCACTTACAAAAGGGACCAACGGTGATGACTGGGTGTAACGGAGCAGGTGGTGTCCGGGCCTTGGGGGAGAATAGTTGGCAGTTATGGCAATGCTTGACCGCAGTGATGTAGTCGGTGAAAAGTGTGGGCCAGAAGTATCCGGCGCGGACAACCTTTTGGGCAGTGGCCATCCCTGAGAAATGGCCGCCGCAGGAACCGCTATGACAATCATTAAGGACCTGTTCAGCTTCTTCGTGTGTGAGGCAACGATGAAGAATTGTGTCGACTCCTCGTCGGTAAAGGACATCTCCTATGAGGAGATAGCGAGAGGCCTGGTGACAGATACAATGACGCTCATTACGAGTGACGGTGGGTTGGAACTTTTGCGTGCGCAGATATAACAGGATATCACCGTACCACGGGTCATCGGATGAGATAGTGAACAAGTGATTATCGGGTAACTCCTCGGAGATAGGTGGGGCCGGGAGAAAGGATGGGAGATCAGTGATGAGCTGGGCAAGCGCAAGGGCTTTAGTGCTCTTAGGTGTTCGGAATGTGAGGTCATATTCCTGGAGGATAATGACCCATTTAGCCACACGACCTTGCAGGAGCTGCCAGTTTAAGAGATATACCATGGGGTTAGAATCGGCGATGACTGTGGTATGACTAAGTAAAATGTAGTGTCGCAATTTTTGGACGGAGAAGACCACTGCTAGGGCTAGTCTCTCCTCATGTGGGTAACGTAGGGGTGGGCCGGACAAGGTATAGCTGATGTAGTAAATGACATGCTCTTGGCGTGAGGTATCTTCTTGAACCAAGACTCCGGATACAGCATGCTCAGATACCGAGACGTAGAGGATGAAGTCCTGAGAGAAATCCGGAGGGGAGATCAAGGGGGCTTGTGTGAGAGCTTTCTTGAGGTCTTCGAAAGTAGCTTCGGCTTGCTCGTCCCAAACAAAGGGGATATGGGTACGGAGCAGGCGCAAAAAACTGTGCACGGTGGTGGCGTAATCAGGAACGAAGCGTCGAAGAAAATTGGATCATCCTTGCAAACTTTGGAGTTGCCGGAGCGTTCGAGGAGAGGGAAGGTCTAAGATGGCTTGGACTTTCAGGGGATCAACAGTAATTCCTTTCTAGGAAATAATGAAACCTAACAATCGGCCGGACGGAACACAAAAGACGCACTTGTGTGGGTTCAAGCGGATCTGATATTTGCGACAACGCAGAAAAACTTGTCGAAGGTCATCTAGGTGGTCTGATCGTTTTCGGGAACGAGCTGTAAGGTCATCAAGGTAGATGAGCAGGATATGGACCAAATCATGAAAGCAATAGGTCATGGCCCGCTGGAATGTGGCACCAGCATTTTTTAGGCCGAAAGGCATGACGCGATAGGCAAAGGTGCCCCATGGGGTAGTAAAAGCGGTTTTGTACTGGTCTTCCTTTCGGATTTGGATCTGATTGTATCCGGAAAAACCGTCCATGAACGAGAGGACTTCATGCCCTACACACGCATCAATGAGCTGGTCAATAAATGGCATAGGGAAATTGTCTTTGGGACACGCGCGGTTTAAGTCTCGAAAGTCAGTGCATACCCTAATGGTGCCTTGTTTCTTGTTGATAGGAACATGGTTTGAAACCCAAATGGTATAGGCAATAGGATAAATGAATCCTGCCGTGCGAAGCTTTTCAATCTCTGCTTTGACAGCTGGGAGTTTTGAGGGATGAATGGGACACTGTTTTTGACGAATGGGGGGTATATCGGGCCATGTGTCAATGTGATGCTCTATAATGGCCGGGTCAAGACCAGGCATTTCGGTATAGGACCAGGCAAAGACATCACGGAATTCTTTGAAGAGTGTTTTGTATTCCTCAACCTCCTGCGCAGTGCAAGATGCTCCTAAAGAAATGAGTTCGGGGGTGCCTCCGGGGGCAGCGATATCAATTTGGATGACAGGTGAGATGTTGGCCATGTTACCCTCTTCAAAGGCGTCAGGGGCAGGAATAGGGTCTTTGAACCAGTTGACCTTGGGGGGAAGGAAGTCTTTAGATTCAACTGCAAATTGGGTAGCAGTGTTAGAGGAAGATTCATCTGGGAGGAAGTAAGAACGATGGTGCATGTCATCCCAAGGATAATGCGGGGCAGTGAGAGCCTCTAGAATCTCCTCATTTGTGCAGAATGTTTGTGTCGTCAAATCGGTTGACGAAGGAGTGGTGGTGGAAGAGATCATATAAATGGTATTAACCTCTTCGGAAGAGGAAGATTCCGGGGGGTGGATCTCCACAAT